>JANJGN010001240.1:40000-169601 GCA_026770705.1 Isurus oxyrinchus | reverse complement strand
CTCTCTGTTTAACTCTGTTTGCCTCTGTATGCCTCTGTTTAAATCTGTTTGCCTCTGTTGAACTGTGATTGCCTCTGTTTTCGCTCTGTTTGCCTCTGTCTGCCTCTCTTTCACTCTGTTTTGCCTCTGTTTAACTCAGTTTGCCTCTGTTTTAACTCTGTTTGCCTCTGTTTGCCTCTGTTTCACTCTGTTTCCCTCTGTTTAACTCGGTTAAACTCTATTTGCCAGTGTTTGACTCTGTGTAAATCTGTTTGCCACTGTTTGCCTCTGTTTAACTGTGTTTGCCATGTTTAACTCTGTTTAACCCTGTTTGCATCTAATTAAATCTGATTGCCTCTGTTTAACTCTCTTTGCCTCTGTTTAACTCTCTTTGAAACTTTTTTGCCTCTGTTTTAACTCTGTTTGCCTCTATTTAACTCTGTTTTTCCTCTGTTTTGCTCTGTTTAACTGTGTTTGCATCTGTTTGACTCTGTTTAACTCTGTTTGCCACTGTTTGCCTCTCTTCAACTCTGTTTGCCTCTGCTTAACTCTGTTTTCCTCTGTTTGCCTCTGTTTAACTGTGTTTACATCTGTTTAACTCTGTTTAAACGCTGTTTTGCCTCAGTTTGCCTCTGTGTAAATTTGTTCAACTCTGTTTGCCTTTGTTTAACTCTGGTTAACACTGTTTGCTTCTGTTGAACTGTGTTTGCCTCTCTTTGACTCTGTTTAACACTGTTTGCCTCTGTTTCCTTTTGCCTAACTCTGTTTTACCTCTGTTAAACTCTGTTTGCCTCTATTTAACTGCGATTGCCTCTGTTTAACTGTGTTTGCCTCTGCTTAACTCTGCATAAACACTGTTTGCCTCTGTTTAACTCTGTTTTGCCTTGTTTAACTCTGTTTAACTTTGTTAGCCTCTGTTTAACTGGGTTTGCATCTGTTTAAGTCTGTTTAAACTCTGTTCGCCTCTGTTCACCTCTGTTTAACTCTGTTTGCCTCTGTTTTTACTCTGTTTGCCTCTGTTTAACTCTGTTTAACTCTGTTTGCCTCTGTTTGCCTCTGTTTTAATTCTGTGACACACTGTTTGCCTCTGTGCAAATGTTGTTTGCCTCTGTTTAACTGTGTTTAACTCTGTTTCACTCTGCTTCACTCTGTTTTGCCTCTGTTTAACTGTATTTTCCTCTGTTTGCCTCTGTTTAACTCTCTTTACCTCTGTTTGCCTCTGTTTAAACTCTGTTTAACCCTGTTCTCCTCTTCTTAAATCTGTTTGCCTCTGTTAAACTCCGTATAACCGTTTTCCTCTGTTTGGACTCTGTTTAAAACTGTTTAACTCTGTTTGCCTCTGTTTAACTCTGTTTAAATCTGTTTGCCTCTGTTTAACTGTGTTTGCCTCTGTTAAACTCTGTTTACCTCCGTGTGCCTCTGTTTAAATCTGTTTAACTCTGTTTAACTCTGTTTGCCCCTGTTTAACTCTGTTTTTCCTCTGTTTTGATCTGTTTAACTGTGTTTGTATTTGTTTAACTCTGTTTAACTCTGTTTGCCTCAGTTTGCCTCTGTGTAAATTTGTTCAAATCTGTTTGCCTTTGTTTAACTCTGGTTAACTCTGTTTGCTTCTGTTTAACTGTGTTTGCCTCTCTTTAACTCTGTTTAACGCTGTTTGCCTCTGTTTCACTTTGCCTAACTCTGTTAAACTGTGTTTGCCTCTATTTAACTGCAATTGCCTCTGTTTAACTGCGTTTTGCCTCTGTGTAACTCTGTTTGCCTCTGTTTGCCTCGCTTTAACTGTTTTTGCCTCTGTTTATACTCTGTTTTAATCCAGTCTGCCTCTTTTTGAATCTGATTGCCTCTGCTTATCTCTCTTTAACTCTGTTTGCCTCTGTTTGCCTCTGTTTCACTCTGTTTGCCTCTGTCTGCCTCTCTTTCACTCTGTTTGCCTCTGTTTAACTCTGTTTGCCTTGTTTTAACTCTGTTTAACTTTGTTAGCCTCTGTTTAACTGGGTTTGCATCTGTTTTAAGTCTGTTTAACTCTGTTCGCCTCTGTTCACCTCTGTTTTAACTCTGTTTGCCCTCTGTTTTACTCTGTTTGCCTCTGTTTAACTCTGTTTAACTCTGTTTTGCCTCTGTTTGCCTCTGTTTTAATTCTGTGACACACTGTTTGCCTCTGTGCAAATGTGTTTGCCTCTGTTTAACTGTGTTTAACTCTGTTTCACTCTGCTTCACTCTGTTTGCCTCTGTTTAACTGTGTTTTCCTCTGTTTTGCCTCTGTTTAACTCTCTTTACCTCTGTTTGCCTCTGTTTAACTCTGTTTTAACCCTGTTCTCCTCTTCTTAAATCTGTTTTGGCCTCTGGTTAGAAACTCCGGTATAAACCGTGTTTCCCTCTGTTTGACTCTGTTTAAAACTGTTTAACTCTGTTTGCCTCTGTTTAACTCTGTTTAAATCTGTTTGCCTCTGTTTAACTGTGTTTGCCTCTGTTAAACTCTGGTTTTACCTCCGTGTGCCTCTGTTTTAAATCTGTTTTAACTCTGTTTAACTCTGTTTGGCCCCTGTTTTAACTCTGGTTTTCCTCTATTTTTGATCTGTTTAACTGTGTTTTGTATTTGTTTAACTCTGTTTAGAACTCTGTTGTGCCTCAGTTTTGCCTCTGTGTAAATTTGTTCAACTCTGTTTTGCCTTTGTTTTAACTCTGGTTAACTCTGTTTGCTTCTGTTTAACTGTGTTTGCCTCTCTTTAACTCTGTTTAACGCTGTTTGCCTCTGTTTCACTTTGCCTAACTCTGTTAAACTGTGTTTGCCTCTATTTAACTGCAATTGCCTCTGTTTTAACTGCGTTTGCCTCTGTGTAACTCTGTTTGCCTCTGTTTTGCCTCGCTTTAACTGTTTTTTGCCTCTGTTTAACTCTGTTTAACCCTGTCTGCCTCTTTTTGAATCTGATTGCCTCTGCTTATCTCTGTTTAACTCTGTTTGCCTCTGTTTGCCTCTGTTTTCTTCACTCTGTTTTGCCTCTGTCTGCCTCTCTTTCACTCTGTTTGCCTCTGTTTAACTCAGTTTGCCTCTGTTTAACTCTGTTTGCCTCTGTTTGCCTCTGTTTCACTCTGGTTTCCCTCTGTTTAACTCTATTTGCCAGTGTTTGACTCTGTGTAAATCTGTTTGCCACTGTTTGCCTCTGTTTAACTGTGTTTGCCATGTTTAACTCTGTTTAACCCTGTTTGCATCTAATTAAATCTGATTGCCTCTGTTTCACTCTCATTTGCCTCTGTTTAACTCTCTTTGAAACTTTTTGCCTCTGTTTAACTCTGTTTTGCCTCTATTTAACTCTGTTTTCCTCTGTTTTGCTCTGTTTAACTGTGTTTGCATCTGTTTGACTCTGGTTTAACTCTGTTTGCCACTGTTTGCCTCTCTTCAACTCTGTTTGCCTCTGCTTAACTCTGTTTTCCTCTGTTTGCCTCTGTTTAACTGTGTTTACATCTGTTTAACTCTGTTTAACGCTGTTTGCCTCAGTTTGCCTCTGTGTAAATTTGTTTCAACTCTGTTTGCCTTTGTTTAACTCTGGTTAACACTGTTTGCTTCTGTTGAACTGTGTTTGCCTCTCTTTGACTCTGTTTAACACTGTTTGCCTCTGTTTCCTTTTGCCTAACTCTGTTTACCTCTGTTAAACTCTGTTTGCCTCTATTTTAACTGCGATTGCCTCTGTTTAACTGTGTTTGCCTCTGCTTAACTCTGCATAACACTGTTTGCCTCTGTTTAACTCTGTTTGCCTTGTTTAACTCTGTTTAACTTTGTTAGCCTCTGTTTAACTGGGTTTGCATCTGTTTAAGTCTGTTTAACTCTGTTCGCCTCTGTTCACCTCTGTTTAACTCTGTTTTGCCTCTGTTTTACTCTGTTTGCCTCTGTTTAACTCTGTTTAACTCTGTTTTGCCTCTGTTTGCCTCTGTTTAATTCTGTGACACACTGTTTGCCTCTGTTCAAATGTGTTTTGCCTCTGTTTTAACTGTGTTTAACTCTGTTTCACTCTGCTTCACTCTGTTTGCCTCTGTTTAACTGGTGTTTTTCCTCTGTTTGCCTCTGTTTAACTCTCTTTACCTCTGTTTGCCTCTGTTTTAACTCTGTTTAACCCTGTTCTCCTCTTCTTAAATCTGTTTGCCTCTGTTAAACTCCGTATAACCGTTTTCCTCTGTTTGACTCTGTTTAAAACTGTTTAACTCTGTTTGCCTCTGTTTAACTCTGTTTAAATCTGTTTTGCCTCTGTTTAACTGTGTTTTGCCTCTGTTAAACTCTGTTTACCTCCGTGGTGCCTCTGTTTAAATCTGTTTAACTCTGTTTAACTCTGTTTTGCCCCTGTTTTAACTCTGTTTTCCTCTGTTTTGATCTGTTTAACTGTGTTTGTATTTGTTTAACTCTGTTTAACTCTGTTTTGCCTCAGTTTGCCTCTGTGTAAATTTGTTCAACTCTGTTTGCCTTTGTTTAACTCTGGTTAACTCTGTTTGCTTCTGTTTAACTGTGTTTGCCTCTCTTTAACTCTGTTTAACGCTGTTTGCCTCTGTTTCACTTTGCCTAACTCTGTTAAACTGTGTTTGCCTCTATTTAACTGCAATTGCCTCTGTTTTAACTGCGTTTGCCTCTGTGTAACTCTGTTTGCCTCTGTTTGCCTCGCTTTAACTGTTTTTTGCCTCTGTTTAACTCTGTTTTAACCCTGTCTGCCTCTTTTTGAATCTGATTGCCTCTGCTTATCTCTGTTTAACTCTGGTTTGCCTCTGTTTTGCCTCTGTTTCACTCTGTTTGCCTCTGTCTGCCTCTCTTTCACTCTGTTTGCCTCTGTTTTAACTCAGTTTGCCTCTGTTTAACTCTGTTTGCCTCTGTTTGCCTCTGTTTCACTCTGTTTCCCTCTGTTTAACTCGGTTAAACTCTATTTGCCAGTGTTTGACTCTGTGTAAATCTGTTTGCCACTGTTTGCCTCTGTTTAACTGTGTTTTGCCATGGTTTAACTCTGTTTAACCCTGTTTGCATCTAATTAAATCTGATTGCCTCTGTTTAACTCTCTTTGCCTTCTGTTTAACTCTCTTTGAAACTTTTTGCCTCTGTTTTAACTCTGTTTGCCTCTATTTAACTCTGTTTTTCCTCTGTTTTGCTCTGTTTTAACTGTGTTTGGCATCTGTTTGACTCTGTTTAACTCTGTTTGCCACTGTTTGCCTCTCTTCAACTCTGTTTGCCTCTGCTTAACTCTGTTTTCCTCTGTTTGCCTCTGTTTAACTGTGTTTACATCTGTTTAACTCTGTTTTAACGCTGTTTTCCTCAGTTTGCCTCTGTGTAAATTTGTTCAACTGTGTTTTGCCTTTGTTTAACTCTGGTTAACACTGTTTGCTTCTATTGAACTGTGTTTGCCTCTCTTTGACTCTGTTTAACACTGTTTTGCCTCTGTTTCCTTTTGCCTAACTCTGTTTACCTCTGTTAAACTCTGTTTTGCCTCTATTTAACTGCGATTGCCTCTGTTTAACTGTGTTTGCCTCTGCTTAACTCTGCATAACACTGCTTGCCTCTGTTTAACTCTGTTTTGCCTTGTTTAACTCTGTTTTAACTTTGTTAGCCTCTGTTTAACTGGGTTTGCATCTGTTTAAGTCTGTTTAACTCTGTTCGCCTCTGTTCACCTCTGTTTAACTCTGTTTGCCTCTGTTTTTACTCTGTTTTGCCTCTGTTTAACTTTGTTTAACTCTGTTTGCCTCTGTTTGCCTCTGTTTAATTCTGTGACACACTGTTTTGCCTCTGTTCAAATGTGTTTGCCTCTGTTTAACTGTGTTTAACTCTGTTTCACTCTGCTTCACTCTGTTTTGCCTCTGTTTAACTGTGTTTTCCTCTGTTTGCCTCTGTTTTAACTCTCTTTACCTCTGTTTGCCTCTGTTTAACTCTGTTTTAACCCTGTTCTCCTCTTCTTAAATCTGTTTTGCCTCTGTTAAACTCCGTATAACCGTTTTCCTCTGTTTGACTCTGTTTAAAACTGTTTTAACTCTGTTTGCCTCTGTTTAAACTCTGTTTAAATCTGTTTTGCCTCTGTTTAACTGTGTTTTGCCTCTGTTAAACTCTGTTTACCTCCGTGTGCCTCTGTTTAAATCTGTTTAACTCTGTTTAACTCTGTTTGCCCCTGTTTAACTCTGTTTTCCTCTGTTTTGATCTGTTTAACTGTGTTTGTATTTGTTTAACTCTGTTTAACTCTGTTTGCCTCAGTTTGCCTCTGTGTAAATTTGTTCAACTCTGTTTGCCTTTGTTTAACTCTGGTTAACTCTGTTTGCTTCTGTTTAACTGTGTTTGCCTCTCTTTAACTCTGTTTTAACGCTGTTTGCCTCTGTTTCACTTTGCCTAACTCTGTTAAACTGTGTTTGCCTCTATTTAACTGCAATTGCCTCTGTTTAACTGCGTTTGCCTCTGTGTAACTCTGTTTGCCTCTGTTTGCCTCGCTTTAACTGTTTTTTGCCTCTGTTTAACTCTGTTTAACCCTGTCTGCCTCTTTTTTGAATCTGATTGCCTCTGCTTATCTCTGTTTAACTCTGTTTGCCTCTGTTTGCCTCTGTTTCACTCTGTTTGCCTCTGTCTGCCTCTCTTTCACTCTGTTTGCCTCTGTTTAACTCAGTTTGCCTCTGTTTAACTCTGTTTGCCTCTGTTTGCCTCTGTTTCACTCTGTTTTCCCTCTGTTTAACTCGGTTAAACTCTATTTGCCAGTGTTTGACTCTGTGTAAATCTGTTTTGCCACTGTTTGCCTCTGTTTAACTGTGTTTGCCATGTTTAACTCTGTTTAACCCTGTTTGCATCTAATTAAATCTGATTGCCTCTGTTTAACTCTCTTTGCCTCTGTTTAACTCTCTTTGAAACTTTTTGCCTCTGTTTAACTCTGTTTGCCTCTATTTTAACTCTGTTTTCCTCTGTTTTTTGCTCTGTTTAACTGTGTTTGCATCTGTTTGACTCTGTTTAACTCTGTTTGCCACTGTTTGCCTCTCTTCAACTCTGTTTGCCTCTGCTTAACTCTGTTTTCCTCTGTTTGCCTCTGTTTAACTGTGTTTACATCTGTTTAAACTCTGTTTAACGCTGTTTGCCTCAGTTTTGCCTCTGTGTAAATTTGTTCAACTGTGTTTGCCTTTGTTTAACTCTGGTTAACACTGTTTGCTTCTATTGAACTGTGTTTGCCTCTCTTTGACTCTGTTTAACACTGTTTTGCCTCTGTTTCCTTTTGCCTAACTCTGTTTACCTCTGTTAAACTCTGTTTGCCTCTATTTAACTGCGATTGCCTCTGTTTAACTGTGTTTGCCTCTGTTTAACTCTGTTTGCCTCTGTTTTACTCTGTTTGCCCCTGTTTAATTCTGTTTAACTCTGTTTGCCTCTGTTTGCCTCTGTTTTAATTCTGTGACACTCTGTTTGCCTCTGTGCAACTGTGTTTGCCTCTGTTTAACTGTGTTTAACTCTGTTTCACTCTGCTGCACTCTGCTGCCTCTCTTTAACTGTGTTTGCCTCTGTTTGCCTCTGTTTAACTCTCTTTACCTCTGTTTGCCTCTGTTTAACTCTGTTTGCCTCTGTTTAATTCTATTTGCCTCTGCTTAACTCTGTTTGCCTCTGTTTGCCTCGGTTTAACTGTGTTTGCCTCTGTTTAAATCTGTTTAACCCTGTTTGCCTCTTTTTAACTCTGTTTGCCTCTGTTTAACTCTGTTTAACTCTGTTTGCCTCTGTTTAACTGTGTTTGCCTCTGTTTAAACTCTGTTTACCTCCGTGTGCCTCTGTTTAAATTTATTTCACTCTGTTTTCATCTGTTTTAACTCTGTTTGCCTCTGTTTAACTGTGTTTTTCCACTGTTTGCCTTGGTTTTAACTCTGTTTTAACTCATTTTGCCTCTGTTTAACTCTCTTTACCTCTGTTGAACTCTGTTTAACTCTGTCTGCCTCTGTTTTAAATCTGTTTGCGTCTGTTTCCCTATGTTTAACTGTGTTTGCCTCTGTTTAACTCTGTTTGCCTGTGCTTCACTCTGTTTGCCTCTGTTTCACTCTGTTTGCCTCTGTTTAAGTCGTTTAAACTCTGTTTGCCAGTGTTTGCCCCTGTGTAACCCTGTTTGCCTCTGTTTGCCTCGCTTTAACTGTGTTTGCCTCTGGTTAAGTCTGTTTAACTGTGTTTGCCTCTTTTTAAATCTGTTTGCCTCTGTTTAACTCTGTTTAACTCTGCTTGCCTCTGTTGAAATGTGATTGCCTCTGTTTCACTCTATTTGCCTCTGTTTGCCTCTCTTTAACTCTGTTTGGCTCTGTTTAACTCTGTTTGCCTCTGTTTTACCTCTGCTTAACTCTGTTTAACTCTGTTTGCCTCTGTTTAACTCTGTTTGCCTCTGTTTGCCTCGCTTTAACTGTGTTTGCCTCGCTTTAACTCTGTTTTAACCCTGCCTGCCTCTTTTTAAATCTGATTGCCTCTGCTTATCTCTGTTTAATTCTGTTTGCCTCTGTTTGCCTCGCTTTTAACTGTGTTTGCCTCTGGTTAACTCTGTTCAACTGTTTTTGCCTCTTTTTAAATCTGTTTTGCCTCTGTTTAACTCTGCTTGCCTCTGTTTAACTCTGTTTGCCTCTGTTGAAATGTGATTACCTCTGTTTCACTCTGTTCGCCTCTGTTTGCCTCTCTTTAACTCTATTTAGCTCTGTTTAACTCTCTTTGCCTCTGTTTACCTCTGCTTAACTCTGTTTTCACTCTGTTTAACTCAGTTTAACTTGGTTTGCCTCTGTTTAACCCTGTTTAACTCTGTTTGCCTCTGTTTGACTCTGTTTAATTGTGATTGTCTCTGTTTCACTCAGTTTGCCTCTGTTTGCCGCTGTTTGGCTCTGTTTGCCTCTGTTTAATTCTATTTGCCTCTGCTTGCCTCTGTTTTAACTGTGTTTTGCCTCTGTTTGCCTCGCTTTAACTGTGTTTGCCGCTGTTTAACTCTGTTTAACCCTGTCTGCCTCTTTTTAAATCTGATTGCCTCTGCTTATCTCTGTTTAACTCTGTTTGCCTCTGTATGCCTCTGTTTAAATCTGTTTGCCTCTGTTGAACTGTGATTGCCTCTGTTTCGCTCTGTTTGCCTCTGTCTGCCTCTCTTTCACTCTGTTTGCCTCTGTTTAACTCAGTTTGCCTCTGTTTAACTCTGTTTGCCTCTGTTTGCCTCTGTTTCACTCTGTTTCCCTCTGTTTAACTCGGTTAAAACTCTATTTGCCAGTGTTTGACTCTGTGTAAATCTGTTTGCCACTGTTTTGCCTCTGTTTAACTGTGTTTGCCATGTTTAACTCTGTTTAACCCTGTTTGCATCTAATTAAATCTGATTGCCTCTGTTTAACTCTCTTTGCCTCTGTTTTAACTCTCTTTGAAACTTTTTGCCTCTGTTTAAATCTGTTTGCCTCTATTTAACTCTGTTTTCCTCTGTTTTGCTCTGTTTAACTGTGTTTGCATCTGTTTGACTCTGTTTAACTCTGTTTGCCACTGTTTGCCTCTCTTCAACTCTGTTTTGCCTCTGCTTAACTCTGTTTTCCTCTGTTTGCCTCTGTTTAACTGTGTTTTACATCTGTTTAACTCTGTTTAACGCTGTTTGCCTCAGTTTGCCTCTGTGTAAATTTGTTCAACTCTGTTTGCCTTTGTTTAACTCTGGTTAACACTGTTTGCTTTCTGTTGAACTGTGTTTTGCCTCTCTTTGACTCTGTTTAACACTGTTTGCCTCTGTTTCCTTTTGCCTAACTCTGTTTACCTCTGTTAAACTCTGTTTGCCTCTATTTAACTGCGATTGCCTCTGTTTAACTGTGTTTGCCTCTGCTTAACTCTGCATAACACTGTTTGCCTCTGTTTAACTCTGTTGCCCTTGTTTAACTCTGTTTAACTTTGTTAGCCTCTGTTTAACTGGGTTTGCATCTGTTTAAGTCTGTTTAACTCTGTTCGCCTCTGTTCACCTCTGTTTAACTCTGTTTGCCTCTGTTTTACTCTGTTTTGCCTCTGTTTAACTCTGTTTAACTCTGTTTGCCTCTGTTTGCCTCTGTTTAATTCTGTGACACACTGTTTGCCTCTGTGCAAATGTGTTTGCCTCTGTTTAACTGTGTTTAACTCTGTTTCACTCTGCTTCACTCTGTTTGCCTCTGTTTAACTGTATTTTTCCTCTGTTTGCCTCTGTTTAACTCTCTTTACCTCTGTTTGCCTCTGTTTAACTCTGTTTAACCCTGTTCTCCTCTTCTTAAATCTGTTTGCCTCTGTTAAACTCCGTATAACCGTTTTCCTCTGTTTGACTCTGTTTAAAAACTGTTTAACTCTGTTTGCCTCTGTTTTAACTCTGTTTAAATCTGTTTGCCTCTGTTTAACTGTGTTTTGCCTCTGTTAAACTCTGTTTACCTCCGTGTGCCTCTGTTTAAATCTGTTTAACTCTGTTTAACTCTGTTTTGCCCCTTGTTTTAACTCTGTTTTCCTCTGTTTTGATCTGTTTAAACTGTGTTTGTATTTGTTTAACTCTGTTTAACTCTGTTTGCCTCAGTTTGCCTCTGTGTAAATTTGTTCAACTCTGTTTGCCTTTGTTTTAACTCTGGTTAACTCTGTTTGCTTCTGTTTAACTGTGTTTGCCTCTCTTTAACTCTGTTTAACGCTGTTTGCCTCTGTTTCACTTTGCCTAACTCTGTTAAACTGTGTTTGCCTCTATTTAACTGCAATTGCCTCTGTTTAACTGCGTTTGCCTCTGTGTAACTCTGTTTGCCTCTGTTTGCCTCGCTTTAAACTGTTTTTGCCTCTGTTTAACTCTGTTTAATCCAGTCTGCCTCTTTTTTGAATCTGATTGCCTCTGCTTATCTCTGTTTAACTCTGTTTGCCTCTGTTTGCCTCTGTTTCACTCTGTTTGCCTCTGTCTGCCTCTCTTTCACTCTGTTTTGCCTCTGTTTAACTCTGTTTGCCTTGTTTAACTCTGTTTAACTTTGTTAGCCTCTGTTTAACTGGGTTTGCATCTGTTTAACTCTGTTTAACTCTGTTCGCCTCTGTTCACCTCTGTTTAACTCTGTTTGCCTCTGTTTTTACTCTGTTTGCCTCTGTTTAACTCTGTTTAACTCTGTTTGCCTCTGTTTGCCTCTGTTTAATTCTGTGACACACTGTTTGCCTCTGTGCAAATGTGTTTGCCTCTGTTTAACTGTGTTTAACTCTGTTTCACTCTGCTTCACTCTGTTTGCCTCTGTTTAAACTGTGTTTTCCTCTGTTTTGCCTCTGTTTAACTCTCTTTTACCTCTGTTTGCCTTCTGTTTTAACTCTGTTTAACCCTGTTCTCCTCTTCTTAAATCTGTTTGCCTCTGTTAAACTCCGTATAACCGTTTTTCCTCTGTTTTGACTCTGTTTAAAACTGTTTAAACTCTGTTTGCCTCTGTTTAACTCTGTTTTAAATCTGTTTGCCTCTGTTTAACTGTGTTTGCCTCTGTTAAACTCTGTTTACCTCCGTGTGCCTCTGTTTAAATCTGTTTAACTCTGTTTAACTCTGTTTGCCCCTGTTTAACTCTGTTTTCCTCTATTTTGATCTGTTTAACTGTGTTTGTATTTGTTTAACTCTGTTTAACTCTGTTTGCCTCAGTTTGCCTCTGTGTAAATTTGTTCAACTCTGTTTGCCTTTGTTTAACTCTGGTTAACTCTGTTTGCTTCTGTTTAACTGTGTTTGCCTCTCTTTAACTCTGTTTAACGCTGTTTGCCTCTGTTTCACTTTGCCTAACTCTGTTAAACTGTGTTTGCCTCTATTTAACTGCAATTGTCTCTGTTTAACTGCGTTTGCCTCTGTGTAACTCTGTTTGCCTCTGTTTGCCTCGCTTTAACTGTTTTTGCCTCTGTTTAACTCTGTTTAACCCTGTCTGCCTCTTTTTGAATCTGATTGCCTCTGCTTATCTCTGTTTAACTCTGTTTGCCTCTGTTTGCCTCTGTTTCACTCTGTTTGCCTCTGTCTGCCTCTCTTTCACTCTGTTTGCCTCTGTTTAACTCAGTTTGCCTCTGTTTAACTCTGTTTGCCTCTGTTTGCCTCTGTTTCACTCTGTTTCCCTCTGTTTAACTCGGTTAAACTCTATTTGCCAGTGTTTTGACTCTGTGTAAATCTGTTTGCCACTGTTTGCCTCTGTTTAACTGTGTTTGCCATGTTTAACTCTGTTTAACCCTGTTTGCATCTAATTAAATCTGATTGCCTCTGTTTCACTCTCTTTGCCTCTGTTTAACTCTCTTTGAAACTTTTTGCCTCTGTTTAACTCTGTTTGCCTCTATTTAACTCTGTTTTTCCTCTGTTTTGCTCTGTTTAACTGTGTTTGCATCTGTTTGACTCTGTTTAACTCTGTTTGCCACTGTTTGCCTCTCTTCAACTCTGTTTGCCTCTGCTTAACTCTGTTTTCCTCTGTTTGCCTCTGTTTAACTGTGTTTACATCTGTTTAACTCTGTTTCGCTGTTTGCCTCAGTTTGCCTCTGTGTAAATTTGTTCAACTCTGTTTGCCTTTGTTTAACTCTGGTTAACACTGTTTGCTTCTGTTGAACTGTGTTTGCCTCTCTTTGACTCTGTTTAACACTGTTTGCCTCTGTTTCCTTTTGCCTAACTCTGTTTACCTCTGTTAAACTCTGTTTGCCTCTATTTAACTGCGATTGCCTCTGTTTAACTGTGTTTGCCTCTGCTTAACTCTGCATAACACTGTTTGCCTCTGTTTAACTCTGTTTGCCTTGTTTAACTCTGTTTAACTTTGTTAGCCTCTGTTTAACTGGGTTTGCATCTGTTTAAGTCTGTTTTAACTCTGTTCGCCTCTGTTCACCTCTGTTTAACTCTGTTTGCCTCTGTTTTACTCTGTTTGCCTCTGTTTAACTCTGTTTAACTCTGTTTGCCTCTGTTTGCCTCTGTTTAATTCTGTGACACACTGTTTGCCCTCTGTTCAAATGTGTTTGCCTCTGTTTAACTGTGTTTAACTCTGTTTCACTCTGCTTCACTCTGTTTGCCTCTGTTTAACTGTGTTTTCCTCTGTTTGCCTCTGTTTAACTCTCTTTACCTCTGTTTGCCTCTGTTTAACTCTGTTTAACCCTGTTCTCCTCTTCTTAAATCTGTTTGCCTCTGTTAAACTCCGTATAACCGTTTTCCTCTGTTTGACTCTGTTTAAAACTGTTTAACTCTGTTTGCCTCTGTTTAACTCTGTTTAAATCTGTTTGCCTCTGTTTAACTGTGTTTGCCTCTGTTAAACTCTGTTTACCTCCGTGTGCCTCTGTTTAAATCTGTTTAACTCTGTTTAACTCTGTTTGCCCCTGTTTAACTCTGTTTTCCTCTGTTTTGATCTGTTTAACTGTGTTTGTATTTGTTTAACTCTGTTTAACTCTGTTTGCCTCAGTTTGCCTCTGTGTAAATTTGTTCAACTCTGTTTGCCTTTGTTTAACTCTGGTTAACTCTGTTTGCTTCTGTTTAACTGTGTTTGCCTCTCTTTAACTCTGTTTAACGCTGTTTGCCTCTGTTTCACTTTGCCTAACTCTGTTAAACTGTGTTTACCTCTATTTAACTGCAATTGCCTCTGTTTAACTGCGTTTGCCTCTGTGTACTCTGTTTGCCTCTGTTTGCCTCGCTTTAACTGTTTTTTGCCTCTGTTTAACTCTGTTTAACCCTGTCTGCCTCTTTTTGAATCTGATTGCCTCTGCTTATCTCTGTTTAACTCTGTTTGCCTCTGTTTGCCTCTGTTTCACTCTGTTTGCCTCTGTCTGCCTCTCTTTCACTCTGTTTGCCTCTGTTTAACTCAGTTTGCCTCTGTTTAACTCTGTTTGCCTCTGTTTGCCTCTGTTTCACTCTGTTTCCCTCTGTTTAACTCGGTTAAACTCTATTTGCCAGTGTTTGACTCTGTGTAAATCTGTTTGCCACTGTTTGCCTCTGTTTAACTGTGTTTGCCATGTTTAACTCTGTTTAACCCTGTTTGCATCTAATTAAATCTGATTGCCTCTGTTTAACTCTCTTTGCCTCTGTTTAACTCTCTTTGAAACTTTTTGCCTCTGTTTAACTCTGTTTGCCTCTATTTAACTCTGTTTTCCTCTGTTTTGCTCTGTTTAACTGTGTTTGCATCTGTTTGACTCTGTTTAACTCTGTTTGCCACTGTTTGCCCTCTCTTCAACTCTGTTTGCCTCTGCTTAACTCTGTTTTCCTCTGTTTGCCTCTGTTTAACTGTGTTTACATCTGTTTAACTCTGTTTAACGCTGTTTGCCTCAGTTTGCCTCTGTGTAAATTTGTTCAACTGTGTTTGCCTTTGTTTAACTCTGGTTAACACTGTTTGCTTCTATTGAACTGTGTTTGCCTCTCTTTGACTCTGTTTAACACTGTTTGCCTCTGTTTCCTTTTGCCTAACTCTGTTTACCTCTGTTAAACTCTGTTTGCCTCTATTTAACTGCGATTGCCTCTGTTTAACTGTGTTTGCCTCTGCTTAACTCTGCATAACACTGCTTGCCTCTGTTTAACTCTGTTTGCCTTGTTTAACTCTGTTTAACTTTGTTAGCCTCTGTTTAACTGGGTTTGCATCTGTTTAAGTCTGTTTAACTCTGTTCGCCTCTGTTCACCTCTGTTTAACTCTGTTTGCCTCTGTTTTACTCTGTTTGCCTCTGTTTAACTTTGTTTAACTCTGTTTGCCTCTGTTTGCCTCTGTTTAATTCTGTGACACACTGTTTGCCTCTGTTCAAATGTGTTTGCCTCTGTTTAACTGTGTTTAACTCTGTTTCACTCTGCTTCACTCTGTTTGCCTCTGTTTAACTGTGTTTTCCTCTGTTTGCCTCTGTTTAACTCTCTTTACCTCTGTTTGCCTCTGTTTAACTCTGTTTAACCCTGTTCTCCTCTTCTTAAATCTGTTTGCCTCTGTTAAACTCCGTATAACCGTTTTCCTCTGTTTGACTCTGTTTAAAACTGTTTAACTCTGTTTGCCTCTGTTTAACTCTGTTTAAATCTGTTTGCCTCTGTTTAACTGTGTTTGCCTCTGTTAAACTCTGTTTACCTCCGTGTGCCTCTGTTTAAATCTGTTTAACTCTGTTTAACTCTGTTTGCCCCTGTTTAACTCTGTTTTCCTCTGTTTTGATCTGTTTAACTGTGTTTGTATTTGTTTAACTCTGTTTAACTCTGTTTGCCTCAGTTTGCCTCTGTGTAAATTTGTTCAACTCTGTTTGCCTTTGTTTAACTCTGGTTAACTCTGTTTGCTTCTGTTTAACTGTGTTTGCCTCTCTTTAACTCTGTTTAACGCTGTTTGCCTCTGTTTCACTTTGCCTAACTCTGTTAAACTGTGTTTGCCTCTATTTAACTGCAATTGCCTCTGTTTAACTGCGTTTGCCTCTGTGTAACTCTGTTTGCCTCTGTTTGCCTCGCTTTAACTGTTTTTGCCTCTGTTTAACTCTGTTTAACCCTGTCTGCCTCTTTTTGAATCTGATTGCCTCTGCTTATCTCTGTTTAACTCTGTTTGCCTCTGTTTGCCTCTGTTTCACTCTGTTTGCCTCTGTCTGCCTCTCTTTCACTCTGTTTGCCTCTGTTTAACTCAGTTTGCCTCTGTTTAACTCTGTTTGCCTCTGTTTGCCTCTGTTTCACTCTGTTTCCCTCTGTTTAACTCGGTTAAACTCTATTTGCCAGTGTTTGACTCTGTGTAAATCTGTTTGCCACTGTTTGCCTCTGTTTAACTGTGTTTGCCATGTTTAACTCTGTTTAACCCTGTTTGCATCTAATTAAATCTGATTGCCTCTGTTTAACTCTCTTTGCCTCTGTTTAACTCTCTTTGAAACTTTTTGCCTCTGTTTAACTCTGTTTGCCTCTATTTAACTCTGTTTTCCTCTGTTTTGCTCTGTTTAACTGTGTTTGCATCTGTTTGACTCTGTTTAACTCTGTTTGCCACTGTTTGCCTCTCTTCAACTCTGTTTGCCTCTGCTTAACTCTGTTTTCCTCTGTTTGCCTCTGTTTAACTGTGTTTACATCTGTTTAACTCTGTTTAACGCTGTTTGCCTCAGTTTGCCTCTGTGTAAATTTGTTCAACTGTGTTTGCCTTTGTTTAACTCTGGTTAACACTGTTTGCTTCTATTGAACTGTGTTTGCCTCTCTTTGACTCTGTTTAACACTGTTTGCCTCTGTTTCCTTTTGCCTAACTCTGTTTACCTCTGTTAAACTCTGTTTGCCTCTATTTAACTGCGATTGCCTCTGTTTAACTGTGTTTGCCTCTGTTTAACTCTGTTTGCCTCTGTTTTACTCTGTTTGCCCCTGTTTAATTCTGTTTAACTCTGTTTGCCTCTGTTTGCCTCTGTTTAATTCTGTGACACTCTGTTTGCCTCTGTGCAACTGTGTTTGCCTCTGTTTAACTGTGTTTAACTCTGTTTCACTCTGCTGCACTCTGCTGCCTCTCTTTAACTGTGTTTGCCTCTGTTTGCCTCTGTTTAACTCTCTTTACCTCTGTTTGCCTCTGTTTAACTCTGTTTGCCTCTGTTTAATTCTATTTGCCTCTGCTTAACTCTGTTTGCCTCTGTTTGCCTCGGTTTAACTGTGTTTGCCTCTGTTTAAATCTGTTTAACCCTGTTTGCCTCTTTTTAACTCTGTTTGCCTCTGTTTAACTCTGTTTAACTCTGTTTGCCTCTGTTTAACTGTGTTTGCCTCTGTTAAACTCTGTTTACCTCCGTGTGCCTCTGTTTAATTTATTTCACTCTGTTTTCATCTGTTTAAACTCTGTTTGCCTCTGTTTAACTGTGTTTTCCACTGTTTGCCTTGGTTTAACTCTGTTTAACTCATTTTGCCTCTGTTTAACTCTCTTTACCTCTGTTGAACTCTGTTTAACTCTGTCTGCCTCTGTTTAAATCTGTTTGCGTCTGTTTCCCTATGTTTAACTGTGTTTGCCTCTGTTTAACTCTGTTTGCCTGTGCTTCACTCTGTTTGCCTCTGTTTCACTCTGTTTGCCTCTGTTTAAGTCGTTTAAACTCTGTTTGCCAGTGTTTGCCCCTGTGTAACCCTGTTTGCCTCTGTTTGCCTCGCTTTAACTGTGTTTGCCTCTGGTTAAGTCTGTTTAACTGTGTTTGCCTCTTTTTAAATCTGTTTGCCTCTGTTTAACTCTGTTTAACTCTGCTTGCCTCTGTTGAAATGTGATTGCCTCTGTTTCACTCTATTTGCCTCTGTTTGCCTCTCTTTAACTCTGTTTGGCTCTGTTTAACTCTGTTTGCCTCTGTTTACCTCTGCTTAACTCTGTTTCACTCTGTTTAACTCAGTTTAACTTTGTTTGCCTCTGTTTAACCCTGTTTAACTCTGTTTGGCTCTGTTTGCCTCTGTTTGGCTCTGTTTGCCCCTGTTTAATTCTATTTGCCTCTGCTTAACTCTGTTTAACACTGTTTGCCTCTGTTTAACTCTGTTTGCCTCTGTTTGCCTCGCTTTAACTGTGTTTGCCTCGTTTTAACTCTGTTTAACCCTGCCTGCCTCTTTTTAAATCTGATTGCCTCTGCTTATCTCTGTTTAATTCTGTTTGCCTCTGTTTGCCTCGCTTTAACTGTGTTTGCCTCTGGTTAACTCTGTTCAACTGTTTTTGCCTCTTTTTAAATCTGTTTGCCTCTGTTTAACTCTGCTTGCCTCTGTTTAACTCTGTTTGCCTCTGTTGAAATGTGATTACCTCTGTTTCACTCTGTTCGCCTCTGTTTGCCTCTCTTTAACTCTATTTAGCTCTGTTTAACTCTCTTTGCCTCTGTTTACCTCTGCTTAACTCTGTTTCACTCTGTTTAACTCAGTTTAACTTGGTTTGCCTCTGTTTAACCCTGTTTAAGTCTGTTTGCCTCTGTTTGACTCTGTTTAATTGTGATTGTCTCTGTTTCACTCAGTTTGCCTCTGTTTGCCGCTGTTTGGCTCTGTTTGCCTCTGTTTAATTCTATTTGCCTCTGCTTGCCTCTGTTTAACTGTGTTTGCCTCTGTTTGCCTCGCTTTAACTGTGTTTGCCGCTGTTTAACTCTGTTTAACCCTGTCTGCCTCTTTTTAAATCTGATTGCCTCTGCTTATCTCTGTTTAACTCTGTTTGCCTCTGTATGCCTCTGTTTAAATCTGTTTGCCTCTGTTGAACTGTGATTGCCTCTGTTTCGCTCTGTTTGCCTCTGTCTGCCTCTCTTTTACTCTGTTTGCCTCTGTTTCACTCAGTTTGCCTCTGTTTAACTCTGTTTGCCTCTGTTTGCCTCTGTTTCACTCTGTTTCCCTCTGTTTAACTCTGTTAAACTCTGTTTGCCAGTGTTTGCCTCTGTGTAAATCAATTTGCCACTGTTTGCCTCTGTTTAACTGTGTTTGCCATGTTTAACTCTGTTTAACCCTGTTTGCATCTCATTCAATCTGTTTGCCTCTGTTTAACTCTCTTTGCCTCTGTTTAACTCTCTTTGCCACTGTTTGCCTCTGTTTCACTCTGTTTGCCTCTGTTTAAGTCGTTTAAACTCTGTTTGCCAGTGTTTGCCCCTGTGTAACCCTGTTTGCCTCTGTTTGCCTCGCTTTAACTGTGTTTGCCTCTGGTTAAGTCTGTTTAACTGTGTTTGCCTCTTTTTAAATCTGTTTGCCTCTGTTTAACTCTGTTTAACTCTGCTTGCCTCTGTTGAAATGTGATTGCCTCTGTTTCACTCTATTTGCCTCTGTTTGCCTCTCTTTAACTCTGTTTGGCTCTGTTTAACTCTGTTTGCCTCTGTTTACCTCTGCTTAACTCTGTTTCACTCTGTTTAACTCAGTTTAACTTTGTTTGCCTCTGTTTAACCCTGTTTAACTCTGTTTGGCTCTGTTTGCCTCTGTTTGGCTCTGTTTGCCCCTGTTTAATTCTATTTGCCTCTGCTTAACTCTGTTTAACTCTGTTTGCCTCTGTTTAACTCTGTTTGCCTCTGTTTGCCTCGCTTTAACTGTGTTTGCCTCGCTTTAACTCTGTTTAACCCTGCCTGCCTCTTTTTAAATCTGATTGCCTCTGCTTATCTCTGTTTAATTCTGTTTGCCTCTGTTTGCCTCGCTTTAACTGTGTTTGCCTCTGGTTAACTCTGTTCAACTGTTTTTGCCTCTTTTTAAATCTGTTTGCCTCTGTTTAACTCTGCTTGCCTCTGTTTAACTCTGTTTGCCTCTGTTGAAATGTGATTACCTCTGTTTCACTCTGTTCGCCTCTGTTTGCCTCTCTTTAACTCTATTTAGCTCTGTTTAACTCTCTTTGCCTCTGTTTACCTCTGCTTAACTCTGTTTCACTCTGTTTAACTCAGTTTAACTTGGTTTGCCTCTGTTTAACCCTGTTTAAGTCTGTTTGCCTCTGTTTGACTCTGTTTAATTGTGATTGTCTCTGTTTCACTCAGTTTGCCTCTGTTTGCCGCTGTTTGGCTCTGTTTGCCTCTGTTTAATTCTATTTGCCTCTGCTTGCCTCTGTTTAACTGTGTTTGCCTCTGTTTGCCTCGCTTTAACTGTGTTTGCCGCTGTTTAACTCTGTTTAACCCTGTCTGCCTCTTTTTAAATCTGATTGCCTCTGCTTATCTCTGTTTAACTCTGTTTGCCTCTGTATGCCTCTGTTTAAATCTGTTTGCCTCTGTTGAACTGTGATTGCCTCTGTTTCGCTCTGTTTGCCTCTGTCTGCCTCTCTTTTACTCTGTTTGCCTCTGTTTCACTCAGTTTGCCTCTGTTTAACTCTGTTTGCCTCTGTTTGCCTCTGTTTCACTCTGTTTCCCTCTGTTTAACTCTGTTAAACTCTGTTTGCCAGTGTTTGCCTCTGTGTAAATCTGTTTGCCACTGTTTGCCTCTGTTTAACTGTGTTTGCCATGTTTAACTCTGTTTAACCCTGTTTGCATCTCATTCAATCTGTTTGCCTCTGTTTAACTCTCTTTGCCTCTGTTTAACTCTCTTTGCCACTGTTTGCCTCTGTTTAACTCTGTTTGCCTCTATTTAACTCTGTTTTCCTCTGTTTTGCTCTGTTTAACTGTGTTTGCATCTGTTTGACTCTGTTTAACTCTGTTTGCCACTGTTTGCCTCTCTTCAACTCTGTTTGCCTCCGCTTAACTCTGTTTTCCTCTGTTTGCCTCTGTTTAACTGTGTTTGCATCTGTTTAACTCTGTTTAACGCTGTTTGCCTCAGTTTGCCTCTGTGTAAATTTGTTCAACTCTGTTTGCCTTTGTATAACTCTGGTTAACACTGTTTGCTTCTGTTGAACTGTGTTTGCCTCTCTTTGACTCTGTTTAACACTGTTTGCCTCTGTTTCATTTTGCCTAACTCTGTTTACCTCTGTTAAACTCTGTTTGCCTCTATTTAACTGCGATTGCCTCTGTTTAACTATGTTTGCCTCTGCTTAACTCTGCATAACACTGTTTGCCTCTGTTTAACTCTGTTTGCCTTGTTTAACTCTGTTTAACTTTGTTAGCCTCTGTTTAACTGGGTTTGCATCTGTTTAAGTCTGTTTAACTCTGTTCGCCTCTGTTCACCTCTGTTTAACTCTGTTTGCCTCTGTTTTACTCTGTTTGCCTCTGTTTAACTCTGTTTAACTCTGTTTGCCTCTGTTTGCCTCTGTTTAATTCTGTGACACACTGTTTGCCTCTGTGCAAATGTGTTTGCCTCTGTTTAACTGTGTTTAACTCTGTTTCACTCTGCTTCACTCTGTTTGCCTCTGTTTAACTGTGTTTTCCTCTGTTTGCCTCTGTTTAACTCTCTTTACCTCTGTTTGCCTCTGTTTAACTCTGTTTAACCCTGTTCTCCTCTTCTTAAATCTGTTTGCCTCTGTTAAACTCCGTATAACCGTTTTCCTCTGTTTGACTCTGTTTAAAACTGTTTAACTCTGTTTGCCTCTGTTTAACTCTGTTTAAATCTGTTTGCCTCTGTTTAACTGTGTTTGCCTCTGTTAAACTCTGTTTACCTCCGTGTGCCTCTGTTTAAATCTGTTTAACTCTGTTTAACTCTGTTTGCCCCTGTTTAACTCTGTTTTCCTCTGTTTTGATCTGTTTAACTGTGTTTGTATTTGTTTAACTCTGTTTAACTCTGTTTGCCTCAGTTTGCCTCTGTGTAAATTTGTTCCACTCTGTTTGCCTTTGTTTAACTCTGGTTAACTCTGTTTGCTTCTGTTTAACTGTGTTTGCCTCTCTTTAACTCTGTTTAACGCTGTTTGCCTCTGTTTCACTTTGCCTAACTCTGTTAAACTGTGTTTGCCTCTATTTAACTGCAATTGCCTCTGTTTAACTGCGTTTGCCTCTGTGTAACTCTGTTTGCCTCTGTTTGCCTCGCTTTAACTGTTTTTGCCTCTGTTTAACTCTGTTTAACCCTGTCTGCCTCTTTTTGAATCTGATTGCCTCTGCTTATCTCTGTTTAACTCTGTTTGCCTCTGTTTGCCTCTGTTTCACTCTGTTTGCCTCTGTCTGCCTCTCTTTCACTCTGTTTGCCTCTGTTTAACTCAGTTTGCCTCTGTTTAACTCTGTTTGCCTCTGTTTGCCTCTGTTTCACTCTGTTTCCCTCTGTTTAACTCGGTTAAACTCTATTTGCCAGTGTTTGACTCTGTGTAAATCTGTTTGCCACTGTTTGCCTCTGTTTAACTGTGTTTGCCATGTTTAACTCTGTTTAACCCTGTTTGCATCTAATTAAATCTGATTGCCTCTGTTTAACTCTCTTTGCCTCTGTTTAACTCTCTTTAAAACTGTTTGCCTCTGTTTAACTCTGTTTGCCTCTATTTAACTCTGTTTTCCTCTGTTTTGCTCTGTTTAACTGTGTTTGCATCTGTTTGACTCTGTTTAACTCTGTTTGCCACTGTTTGCCTCTCTTCAACTCTGTTTGCCTCTGCTTAACTCTGTTTTCCTCTGTTTGCCTCTGTTTAACTGTGTTTGCATCTGTTTAACTCTGTTTAACGCTGTTTGCCTCAGTTTGCCTCTGTGTAAATTTGTTCAACTCTGTTTGCCTTTGTTTAACTCTGGTTAACACTGTTTGCTTCTGTTGAACTGTGTTTGCCTCTCTTTGACTCTGTTTAACACTGTTTGCCTCTGTTTCATTTTGCCTAACTCTGTTTACCTCTGTTAAACTCTGTTTGCCTCTATTTTACTGCGATTGCCTCTGTTTAACTATGTTTGCCTCTGCTTAACTCTGCATAACACTGTTTGCCTCTGTTTAACTCTGTTTGCCTTGTTTAACTCTGTTTAACTTTGTTAGCCTCTGTTTAACTGGGTTTGCATCTGTTTAAGTCTGTTTAACTCTGTTCGCCTCTGTTCACCTCTGTTTAACTCTGTTTGCCTCTGTTTTACTCTGTTTGCCTCTGTTTAACTCTGTTTAACTCTGTTTGCCTCTGTTTGCCTCTGTTTAATTCTGTGACACACTGTTTGCCTCTGTGCAAATGTGTTTGCCTCTGTTTAACTGTGTTTAACTCTGTTTCACTCTGCTTCACTCTGTTTGCCTCTGTTTAACTGTGTTTTCCTCTGTTTGCCTCTGTTTAACTCTCTTTACCTCTGTTTGCCTCTGTTTAACTCTGTTTAACCATGTTCTCCTCTTCTTAAATCTGTTTGCCTCTGTTAAACTCCGTATAACCGTTTTCCTCTGTTTGACTCTGTTTAAAACTGTTTAACTCTGTTTGCCTCTGTTTAACTCTGTTTAAATCTGTTTGCCTCTGTTTAACTGTGTTTGCCTCTGTTAAACTCTGTTTACCTCCGTGTGCCTCTGTTTCAATCTGTTTAACTCTGTTTAACTCTGTTTGCCCCTGTTTAACTCTGTTTTCCTCTGTTTTGATCTGTTTAACTGTGTTTGTATTTGTTTAACTCTGTTTAACTCTGTTTGCCTCAGTTTGCCTCTGTGTAAATTTGTTCAACTCTGTTTGCCTTTGTTTAACTCTGGTTAACTCTGTTTGCTTCTGTTTAACTGTGTTTGCCTCTCTTTAACTCTGTTTAACGCTGTTTGCCTCTGTTTCACTTTGCCTAACTCTGTTAAACTGTGTTTGCCTCTATTTAACTGCAATTGTCTCTGTTTAACTGCGTTTGCCTCTGTGTAACTCTGTTTGCCTCTGTTTGCCTCGCTTTAACTGTTTTTGCCTCTGTTTAACTCTGTTTAACCCTGTCTGCCTCTTTTTGAATCTGATTGCCTCTGCTTATCTCTGTTTAACTCTGTTTGCCTCTGTTTGCCTCTGTTTCACTCTGTTTGCCTCTGTCTGCCTCTCTTTCACTCTGTTTGCCTCTGTTTAACTCAGTTTGCCTCTGTTTAACTCTGTTTGCCTCTGTTTGCCTCTGTTTCACTCTGTTTCCCTCTGTTTAACTCGGTTAAACTCTATTTGCCAGTGTTTGACTCTGTGTAAATCTGTTTGCCACTGTTTGCCTCTGTTTAACTGTGTTTGCCATGTTTAACTCTGTTTAACCCTGTTTGCATCTAATTAAATCTGATTGCCTCTGTTTAACTCTCTTTGCCTCTGTTTAACTCTCTTTGAAACTTTTTGCCTCTGTTTAACTCTGTTTGCCTCTATTTAACTCTGTTTTCCTCTGTTTTGCTCTGTTTAACTGTGTTTGCATCTGTTTGACTCTGTTTAACTCTGTTTAACGCTGTTTGCCTCAGTGTAAATTTGTTCAACTCTGTTTGCCTTTGTTTAACTCTGGTTAACACTGTTTGCTTCTGTTGAACTGTGTTTGCCTCTCTTTGACTCTGTTTAACACTGTTTGCCTCTGTTTCCTTTTGCCTAACTCTGTTTACCTCTGTTAAACTCTGTTTGCCTCTATTTAACTGCGATTGCCTCTGTTTAACTGTGTTTGCCTCTGCTTAACTCTGCATAACACTGTTTGCCTCTGTTTAACTCTGTTTGCCTTGTTTAACTCTGTTTAACTTTGTTAGCCTCTGTTTATATGAGTTTGCATCTGTTTAAGTCTGTTTAACTCTGTTCACCTCTGTTCGCCTCTGTATAACTCTGTTTGCCTCTGTTTTACTCTGTTTGCCTCTGTTTAACTCTGTTTAACTCTGTTTGCCTGTGTTTGCCTCTGTTTAATTCTGTGACACTCTGTTTGCCTCTGTGCAACTGTGTTTGCCTCTGTTTAACTGTGTTTAACTCTGTTTAACTCTGCTTCACTCTGCTGCCTCTGTTTAACTGTGTTTTCCTCTGTTTGCCTCTGTTTAACTCTCTTTACCTCTGTTTGCCTCTGTTTTACTCTGTTTGCCTCTGTTTAAGTCTATTTGCCTCTGTTCGCCTCTGTTTAACTCTGCTTGCCACTGTTTGCTTCTCTTCAA
Source organism: Isurus oxyrinchus (assembly GCA_026770705.1). Classification (NCBI taxonomy): domain Eukaryota; kingdom Metazoa; phylum Chordata; class Chondrichthyes; order Lamniformes; family Lamnidae; genus Isurus; species Isurus oxyrinchus. Next base: position 145,476 of record JANJGN010001240.1, on the reverse strand, counting down.
CTCTGTTTGCCTCTGCTTAACTCTGTTTTCCTCTGTTTGCCTCTGTTTAACTGTGTTTGCATCTGTTTAACTCTGTTTAACGCTGTTTGCCTCAGTTTGCCTCTGTGTAAATTTGTTCAACTGTGTTTGCCTTTGTTTAACTCTGGTTAACACTGTTTGCTTCTATTGAACTGTGTTTGCCTCTCATTGACTCTGTTTAACACTGTTTGCCTCTGTTTCCTTTAGCCTAACTCTGTTTACCTCTGTTAAACTCTGTTTGCCTCTATTTAACTGCGATTGCCTCTGTTTAACTGTGTTTGCCTCTGTTTAACTCTGTTTGCCTCTGTTTTACTCTGTTTGCCCCTGTTTAATTCTGTTTAACTCTGTTTGCCTCTGTTTGCCTCTGTTTAATTCTGTGACACTCTGTTTGCCTCTGTGCAACTGTGTTTGCCTCTGTTTAACTGTGTTTAACTCTGTTTCACTCTGCTGCACTCTGCTGCCTCTCTTTAACTGTGTTTGCCTCTGTTTACCTCTGTTTAACTCTCTTTACCTCTGTTTGCCTCTGTTTAACTCTGTTTGCCTCTGTTTAATTCTATTTGCCTCTGCTTAACTCTGTTTGCCTCTGTTTGACTCTGTTTAATTGTGATTGTCTCTGTTTCACTCAGTTTGCCTCTGTTTGCCGCTGTTTGGCTCTGTTTGCCTCTGTTTAATTCTATTTGCCTCTGCTTGCCTCTGTTTAACTGTGTTTGCCTCTGTTTGCCTCGCTTTAACTGTGTTTGCCGCTGTTTAACTCTGTTTAACCCTGTCTGCCTCTTTTTAAATCTGATTGCCTCTGCTTATCTCTGTTTAACTCTGTTTGCCTCTGTATGCCTCCGTTTAAATCTGTTTGCCTCTGTTGAACTGTGATTGCCTCTGTTTCGCTCTGTTTGCCTCTGTCTGCCTCTCTTTTACTCTGTTTGCCTCTGTTTCACTCAGTTTGCCTCTGTTTAACTCTGTTTGCCTCTGTTTGCCTCTGTTTCACTCTGTTTCCCTCTGTTTAACTCTGTTAAACTCTGTTTGCCAGTGTTTGCCTCTGTGTAAATCTGTTTGCCACTGTTTGCCTCTGTTTAACTGTGTTTGCCATGTTTAACTCTGTTTAACCCTGTTTGCATCTCATTCAATCTGTTTGCCTCTGTTTAACTCTGTTTGCCTCTATTTACTCTGTTTTCCTCTGTTTTGCTCTGTTTAACTGTGTTTGCATCTGTTTGACTCTGTTTAACTCTGTTTGCCACTGTTTGCCTCTCTTCAACTCTGTTTGCCTCTGCTTAACTCTGTTTTCCTCTGTTTGCCTCTGTTTTACTGTGTTTACATCTGTTTAACTCTGTTTAACGCTGTTTGCCTCAGTTTGCCTCTGTGTAAATTTGTTCAACTGTGTTTGCCTTTGTTTAACTCTGGTTAACACTGTTTGCTTCTATTGAACTGTGTTTGCCTCTCTTTGACTCTGTTTAACACTGTTTGCCTCTGTTTCCTTTTGCCTAACTCTGTTTACCTCTGTTAAACTCTGTTTGCCTCTATTTAACTGCGATTGCCTCTGTTTAACTGTGTTTGCCTCTGTTTAACTCTGTTTGCCTCTGTTTTACTCTGTTTGCCCCTGTTTAATTCTGTTTAACTCTGTTTGCCTCTGTTTGCCTCTGTTTAATTCTGTGACACTCTGTTTGCCTCTGTGCAACTGTGTTTGCCTCTGTTTAACTGTGTTTAACTCTGTTTCACTCTGCTGCACTCTGCTGCCTCTCTTTAACTGTGTTTGCCTCTGTTTGCCTCTGTTTAACTCTCTTTACCTCTGTTTGCCTCTGTTTAACTCTGTTTGCCTCTGTTTAATTCTATTTGCCTCTGCTTAACTCTGTTTGCCTCTGTTTGCCTCGGTTTAACTGTGTTTGCCTCTGTTTAAATCTGTTTAACCCTGTTTGCCTCTTTTTAACTCTGTTTGCCTCTGTTTAACTCTGTTTAACTCTGTTTGCCTCTGTTTAACTGTGTTTGCCTCTGTTAAACTCTGTTTACCTCCGTGTGCCTCTGTTTAAATTTATTTCACTCTGTTTTCATCTGTTTAACTCTGTTTGCCTCTGTTTAACTGTGTTTTCCACTGTTTGCCTTGGTTTAACTCTGTTTAACTCATTTTGCCTCTGTTTAACTCTCTTTACCTCTGTTGAACTCTGTTTAACTCTGTCTGCCTCTGTTTAAATCTGTTTGCGTCTGTTTCCCTATGTTTAACTGTGTTTGCCTCTGTTTAACTCTGTTTGCCTGTGCTTCACTCTGTTTGCCTCTGTTTCACTCTGTTTGCCTCTGTTTAAGTCGTTTAAACTCTGTTTGCCAGTGTTTGCCCCTGTGTAACCCTGTTTGCCTCTGTTTGCCTCGCTTTAACTGTGTTTGCCTCTGGTAAAGTCTGTTTAACTGTGTTTGCCTCTTTTTAAATCTGTTTGCCTCTGTTTAACTCTGTTTAACTCTGCTTGCCTCTGTTGAAATGTGATTGCCTCTGTTTCACTCTATTTGCCTCTGTTTGCCTCTCTTTAACTCTGTTTGGCTCTGTTTAACTCTGTTTGCCTCTGTTTACCTCTGCTTAACTCTGTTTCACTCTGTTTAACTCAGTTTAACTTTGTTTGCCTCTGTTTAACCCTGTTTAACTCTGTTTGGCTCTGTTTGCCTCTGTTTGGCTCTGTTTGCCCCTGTTTAATTCTATTTGCCTCTGCTTAACTCTGTTTAACTCTGTTTGCCTCTGTTTAACTCTGTTTGCCTCTGTTTGCCTCGCTTTAACTGTGTTTGCCTCGCTTTAACTCTGTTTAACCCTGCCTGCCTCTTTTTAAATCTGATTGCCTCTGCTTATCTCTGTTTAATTCTGTTTGCCTCTGTTTGCCTCGCTTTAACTGTGTTTGCCTCTGGTTAACTCTGTTCAACTGTTTTTGCCTCTTTTTAAATCTGTTTGCCTCTGTTTAACTCTGCTTGCCTCTGTTTAACTCTGTTTGCCTCTGTTGAAATGTGATTACCTCTGTTTCACTCTGTTCGCCTCTGTTTGCCTCTCTTTAACTCTATTTAGCTCTGTTTAACTCTCTTTGGCTCTGTTTACCTCTGCTTAACTCTGTTTCACTCTGTTTAACTCAGTTTAACTTGGTTTGCCTCTGTTTAACCCTGTTTAAGTCTGTTTGCCTCTGTTTGACTCTGTTTAATTGTGATTGTCTCTGTTTCACTCAGTTTGCCTCTGTTTGCCGCTGTTTGGCTCTGTTTGCCTCTGTTTAATTCTATTTGCCTCTGCTTGCCTCTGTTTAACTGTGTTTGCCTCTGTTTGCCTCGCTTTAACTGTGTTTGCCGCTGTTTAACTCTGTTTAACCCTGTCTGCCTCTTTTTAAATCTGATTGCCTCTGCTTATCTCTGTTTAACTCTGTTTGCCTCTGTATGCCTCTGTTTAAATCTGTTTGCCTCTGTTGAACTGTGATTGCCTCTGTTTCGCTCTGTTTGCCTCTGTCTGCCTCTCTTTTACTCTGTTTGCCTCTGTTTCACTCAGTTTGCCTCTGTTTAACTCTGTTTGCCTCTGTTTCACTCTGTTTCCCTCTGTTTAACTCTGTTAAACTCTGTTTGCCAGTGTTTGCCTCTGTGTAAATCTGTTTGCCACTGTTTGCCTCTGTTTAACTGTGTTTGCCATGTTTAACTCTGTTTAACCCTGTTTGCATCTCATTCAATCTGTTTGCCTCTGTTTAACTCTCTTTGCCTCTGTTTAACTCTCTTTGCCACTGTTTGCCTCTGTTTAACTCTGTTTGCCTCTATTTAACTCTGTTTTCCTCTGTTTTGCTCTGTTTAACTGTGTTTGCATCTGTTTGACTCTGTTTAACTCTGTTTGCCACTGTTTGCCTCTCTTCAACTCTGTTTGCCTCCGCTTAACTCTGTTTTCCTCTGTTTGCCTCTGTTTAACTGTGTTTGCATCTGTTTAACTCTGTTTAACGCTGTTTGCCTCAGTTTGCCTCTGTGTAAATTTGTTCAACTCTGTTTGCCTTTGTATAACTCTGGTTAACACTGTTTGCTTCTGTTGAACTGTGTTTGCCTCTCTTTGACTCTGTTTAACACTGTTTGCCTCTGTTTCATTTTGCCTAACTCTGTTTACCTCTGTTAAACTCTGTTTGCCTCTATTTAACTGCGATTGCCTCTGTTTAACTCTGCTTGCCTCTGTTTAACTCTGTTTGCCTCTGTTGAAATGTGATTACCTCTGTTTCACTCTGTTCGCCTCTGTTTGCCTCTCTTTAACTCTATTTAGCTCTGTTTAACTCTCTTTGCCTCTGTTTACCTCTGCTTAACTCTGTTTCACTCTGTTTAACTCAGTTTAACTTGGTTTGCCTCTGTTTAACCCTGTTTAACTCTGTTTGCCTCTGTTTGACTCTGTTTAATTGTGATTGTCTCTGTTTCACTCAGTTTGCCTCTGTTTGCCGCTGTTTGGCTCTGTTTGCCTCTGTTTAATTCTATTTGCCTCTGCTTGCCTCTGTTTAACTGTGTTTGCCTCTGTTTGCCTCGCTTTAACTGTGTTTGCCGCTGTTTAACTCTGTTTAACCCTGTCTGCCTCTTTTTAAATCTGATTGCCTCTGCTTATCTCTGTTTAACTCTGTTTGCCTCTGTATGCCTCTGTTTAAATCTGTTTGCCTCTGTTGAACTGTGATTGCCTCTGTTTCACTCTATTTGCCTCTGTTTGCCTCTCTTTAACTCTGTTTGGCTCTGTTTAACTCTGTTTGCCTCTGTTTACCTCTGCTTAACTCTGTTTCACTCTGTTTAACTCAGTTTAACTTTGTTTGCCTCTGTTTAACCCTGTTTAACTCTGTTTGGCTCTGTTTGCCTCTGTTTGGCTCTGTTTGCCCCTGTTTAATTCTATTTGCCTCTGCTTAACTCTGTTTAACTCTGTTTGCCTCTGTTTAACTCTGTTTGCCTCTGTTTGCCTCGCTTTAACTGTGTTTGCCTCGCTTTAACTCTGTTTAACCCTGCCTGCCTCTTTTTAAATCTGATTGCCTCTGCTTATCTCTGTTTAATTCTGTTTGCCTCTGTTTGCCTCGCTTTAACTGTGTTTGCCTCTGGTTAACTCTGTTCAACTGTTTTTGCCTCTTTTTAAATCTGTTTGCCTCTGTTTAACTCTGTTTAACTCTGCTTGCCTCTGTTTAACTCTGTTTGCCTCTGTTGAAATGTGATTACCTCTGTTTCACTCTGTTCGCCTCTGTTTGCCTCTCTTTAACTCTATTTGGCTCTGTTTAACTCTCTTTGCCTCTGTTTACCTCTGCTTAACTCTGTTTCACTCTGTTTAACTCAGTTTAACTTGGTTTGCCTCTGTTTAACCCTGTTTAACTCTGTTTGCCTCTGTTTGACTCTGTTTAATTGTGATTGTCTCTGTTTGACTCAGTTTGCCTCTGTTTGCCGCTGTTTGGCTCTGTTTGCCTCTGTTTAATTCTATTTGCCTCTGCTTAACTCTGTTTAACTCTGTTTGCCTCTGTTTGCCTCTGTTTAACTGTGTTTGCCTCTGTTTGCCTCGCTTTAACTGTGTTTGCCGCTGTTTAACTCTGTTTAACCCTGTCTGCCTCTTTTTAAACCTGATTGCCTCTGCTTATCTCTGTTTAACTCTGTTTGCCTCTGTTTGCCTCTGTTTAAATCTGTTTGCCTCTGTTGAACTGTGATTGCCTCTGTTTCGCTCTGTTTGCCTCTGTCTGCCTCTCTTTTACTCTGTTTGCCTCTGTTTCACTCAGTTTGCCTCTGTTTAACTCTGTTTGCCTCTGTTTGCCTCTGTTTCACTCTGTTTCCCTCTGTTTAACTCTGTTAAACTCTGTTTGCCAGTGTTTGCCTCTGTGTAAATCTGTTTGCCACTGTTTAACTGTGTTTGCCATGTTTAACTCTGTTTAACCCTGTTTGCATCTCATTAAATCTGTTTGCCTCTGTTTAACTCTCTTTGCCTCTGTTTAACTCTCTTTGCCACTGTTTGCCTCTGTTTCACTCTGTTTGCCTCTATTTAACTCTGTTTTCCTCTGTTTTGCTCTGTTTAACTGTGTTTGCATCTGTTTGACTCTGTTTAACTCTGTTTGCCACTGTTTGCCTCTCTTCAACTCTGTTTGCCTCTGCTTAACTCTGTTTTCCTCTGTTTGCCTCTGTTTAACTGTGTTTGCATCTGTTTAACTCTGTTTAACGCTGTTTGCCTCAGTTTGCCTCTGTGTAAATTTGTTCAACTCTGTTTGCCTTTGTTTAACTCTGGTTAACACTGTTTGCTTCTGTTGAACTGTGTTTGCCTCTCTTTGACTCTGTTTAACACTGTTTGCCTCTGTTTCATTTTGCCTAACTCTGTTTACCTCTGTTAAACTCTGTTTGCCTCTATTTAACTGCGATTGCCTCTGTTTAACTATGTTTGCCTCTGCTTAACTCTGCATAACACTGTTTGCCTCTGTTTAACTCTGTTTGCCTTGTTTAACTCTGTTTAACTTTGTTAGCCTCTGTTTAACTGGGTTTGCATCTGTTTAAGTCTGTTTAACTCTGTTCGCCTCTGTTCACCTCTGTTTAACTCTGTTTGCCTCTGTTTTACTCTATTTGCCTCTGTTTAATTCTGTGACACACTGTTTGCCTCTGTGCAAATGTGTTTGCCTCTGTTTAACTGTGTTTAACTCTGTTTCACTCTGCTTCACTCTGTTTGCCTCTGTTTAACTGTGTTTTCCTCTGTTTGCCTCTGTTTAACTCTCTTTACCTCTGTTTGCCTCTGTTTAACTCTGTTTAACCCTGTTCTCCTCTTCTTGAATCTGTTTGCCTCTGTTAAACTCCGTATAACCCTGTTTTCCTCTGTTTGACTCTGTTTAAAACTGTTTAACTCTGTTTGCCTCTGTTTAACTCTGTTTAAATCTGTTTGCCTCTGTTTAACTGTGTTTGCCTCTGTTAAACTCTGTTTACCTCCGTGTGCCTCTGTTTAAATCTGTTTAACTCTGTTTAACTGTGTTTGCCCCTGTTTAACTCTGTTTGCCTCTATTTAACTCTGTTTTCCTCTGTTTTGATCTGTTTAACTGTGTTTGTATTTGTTTAACTCTGTTTGCCTCAGTTTGCCTCTGTGTAAATTTGTTCAACTCTGTTTGCCTTTGTTTAACTCTGGTTAACTCTGTTTGCTTCTGTTTAACTGTGTTTGCCTCTCTTTAACTCTGTTTATCGCTGTTTGCCTCTGTTTCACTTTGCCTAACTCTGTAAAACTGTGTTTGCCTCTATTTAACTGCGATTGCCTCTGTTTAACTGCGTTTGCCTCTGTGTAACTCTGTTTGCCTCGGTTTGCCTCGCTTTAACTGCTTTTGCCTCTGTTTAACTCTGTTTAACCCTGTCTGCCTCTTTTTGAATCTGATTGCCTCTGCTTATCTCTGTTTAACTCTGTTTGCCTCTGTTTGCCTCTGTTTAACTCTGTTTGCCTCTGTTGAACTGTGATTGCCTCTGTTTCACTCTGTTTGCCTCTGTCTGCCTCTCTTTCACTCTGTCTGCCTCTGTTTAACTCAGTTTGCCTCTGCTTAACTCTGTTTGCCTCTGTTTGCCTCTGTTTCACTCTGTTTCCCTCTGTTTAACTCGGTTAAACTCTATTTGCCAGTGTTTGACTCTGTGTAAATCTGTTTGCCACTGTTTGCCTCTGTTTAACTGTGTTTGCCATGTTTAACTCTGTTTAACCCTGTTTGCATCTAATTAAATCTGATTGCCTCTGTTTAACTCTCTTTGCCTCTGTTTAACTCTCTTTGAAACTTTTTGCCTCTGTTTAACTCTGTTTGCCTCTATTTAACTCTGTTTTCCTCTGTTTTGCTCTGTTTAACTGTGTTTGCATCTGTTTGACTCTGTTTAACTCTGTTTGCCACTGTTTGCCTCTCTTCAACTCTGTTTGCCTCTGCTTAACTCTGTTTTCCTCTGTTTGCCTCTGTTTAACTGTGTTTGTATCTGTTTAACTCTGTTTAACGCTGTTTGCCTCAGTTTGCCTCTGTGTAAATTTGTTCAACTCTGTTTGCCTTTGTTTAACTCTGGTTAACACTGTTTGCTTCTGTTGAACTGTGTTTGCCTCTCTTTGACTCTGTTTAACACTGTTTGCCTCTGTTTAATTCTGTTTGCCTTGTTTAACTCTGTTTAACTTTGTTAGCCTCTGTTTAACTGGGTTTGCATCTGTTTAAGTCTGTTTAACTCTGTTCACCTCTGTTCACCTCTGTTTAACTCTGTTTGCCTCTGTTTTACTCTGTTTGCCTCTGTTTAATTCTGTGACACACTGTTTGCCTCTGTGCAAATGTGTTTGCCTCTGTTTAACTGTGTTTAACTCTGTTTCACTCTGCTTCACTCTGTTTGCCTCTGTTTAACTGTGTTTTCCTCTGTTTGCCTCTGTTTAACTCTCTTTACCTCTGTTTGCCTCTGTTTAACTCTGTTTAACCCTGTTCTCCTCTTCTTGAATCTGTTTGCCTCTGTTAAACTCCGTATAACCCTGTTTTCCTCTGTTTGACTCTGTTTAAAACTGTTTAACTCTGTTTGCCTCTGTTTAACTCTGTTTAAATCTGTTTGCCTCTGTTTAACTGTGTTTGCCTCTGTTAAACTCTGTTTACCTCCGTGTGCCTCTGTTTAAATCTGTTTAACTCTGTTTAACTGTGTTTGCCCCTGTTTAACTCTGTTTGCCTCTATTTAACTCTGTTTTCCTCTGTTTTGATCTGTTTAACTGTGTTTGTATTTGTTTAACTCTGTTTGCCTCAGTTTGCCTCTGTGTAAATTTGTTCAACTCTGTTTGCCTTTGTTTAACTCTGGTTAACTCTGTTTGCTTCTGTTTAACTGTGTTTGCCTCTCTTTAACTCTGTTTAACGCTGTTTGCCTCTGTTTCACTTTGCCTAACTCTGTTAAACTGTGTTTGCCTCTATTTAACTGCAATTGCCTCTGTTTAACTGCGTTTGCCTCTGTGTAACTCTGTTTGCCTCTGTTTGCCTCGCTTTAACTGTTTTTGCCTCTGTTTAACTCTGTTTAACCCTGTCTGCCTCTTTTTGAATCTGATTGCCTCTGCTTATCTCTGTTTAACTCTGTTTGCCTCTGTTTGCCTCTGTTTAACTCTGTTTGCCTCTGTTGAACTGTGATTGCCTCTGTTTCACTCTGTTTGCCTCTGTCTGCCTCTCTTTCACTCTGTTTGCCTCTGTTTAACTCAGTTTGCCTCTGTTTAACTCTGTTTGCCTCTGTTTGCCTCTGTTTCACTCTGTTTCCCTCTGTTTAACTCGGTTAAACTCTATTTGCCAGTGTTTGACTCTGTGTAAATCTGTTTGCCACTGTTTGCCTCTGTTTAACTGTGTTTGCCATGTTTAACTCTGTTTAACCCTGTTTGCATCTAATTAAATCTGATTGCCTCTGTTTAACTCTCTTTGCCTCTGTTTAACTCTCTTTGAAACTTTTTGCCTCTGTTTAACTCTGTTTGCCTCTATTTAACTCTGTTTTCCTCTGTTTTGCTCTGTTTAACTATGTTTGCATCTGTTTGACTCTGTTTAACTCTGTTTGCCACTGTTTGCCTCTCTTCAACTCTGTTTGCCTCTGCTTAACTCTGTTTTCCTCTGTTTGCCTCTGTTTAACTGTGTTTGCATCTGTTTAACTCTGTTTAACGCTGTTTGCCTCAGTTTGCCTCTGTGTAAATTTGTTCAACTCTGTTTGCCTTTGTTTAACTCTGGTTAACACTGTTTGCTTCTGTTGAACTGTGTTTGCCTCTCTTTGACTCTGTTTAACACTGTTTGCCTCTGTTTCCTTTTGCCTAACTCTGTTTACCTCTGTTAAACTCTGTTTGCCTCTATTTAACTGCGATTGCCTCTGTTTAACTGTGTTTGCCTCTGCTTAACTCTGCATAACACTGTTTGCCTCTGTTTAACTCTGTTTGCCTTGTTTAACTCTGTTTAACTTTGTTAGCCTCTGTTTATCTGTGTTTGCATCTGTTTAAGTCTGTTTAACTCTGTTCGCCTCTGTTCGCCTCTGCTTAACTCTGTTTGCCTCTGTTTTACTCTGTTTGCCTCTGTTTAACTCTGTTTAACTCTGTTTGCCTGTGTTTGCCTCTGTTTAATTCTGTGACACTCTGTTTGCCTCTGTGCAACTGTGTTTGCCTCTGTTTAACTGTGTTTAACTCTGTTTAACTCTGCTTCACTCTGCTGCCTCTGTTTAGCTGTGTTTTCCTCTGTTTGCCTCTGTTTAACTCTCTTTACCTCAGTTTGCCTCTGTTTTACTCTGTTTGCCTCTGTTTAAGTCTATTTGCCTCTGCTTAACTCTGTTTAACTCTGTTTGCCTCTGTTTGCCTCGGTTTAACTGTGTTTGCCTCTGTTTAAATCTGTTTAACTCTGTTTGCCTCTGTTTAACTGTGTTTGCCTCTGTTAAACTCTGTTTACCTCCGTGTGCCTCTGTTTAAATTTTTTTCACTCAATTTTCATCTGTTTAACTCTGTTCACCTCTGTTTAACTGTGTTTTCCACTGTTTGCCTTGGTTTAACTCTGTTTTACTCATTTTGCCTCTGTTTCACTCTCTTTACCTCTGTTGAACTCTGTTTAACTCTGTCTGCCTCTGTTTAAATCGTTTTGCGTCTGTTTCCCTATGTTTAACTGTGTTTGCCTCTGTTTAACTCTGTTTGCCTGTGCTTAACTCTGTTTGCCTCTGTTTCACTCTGTTTGCCTCTGATTAAGTCGTTTAAACTCTGTTTGCAAGTGTTTGCCCCTGTGTAACCCTGTTTTCCTCTGTTTGCCTCGCTTCAACTGTGTTTGCCTCTGGTTAACTCTGTTTAACTGTGTTTGCCTCTTTTTAACTCTGTTTGCCTCTGTTTAACTCTGTTTCACTCAGTTTGCCTCTGTTTAACTCTGTTTGCCTCTGTTTGCCTCTGTTTCACTCTGTTTCCCTCTGTTTAACTCGGTTAAACTCTGTTTGCCAGTGTTTGCCTCTGTGTAAATCTGTTTGCCACTGTTTGCCTCTGTTTAAATCTGTTTGCCTCTATTTAAATCTGTTTTCCTCTGTTTTGCTCTGTTTAACTGTGTTTGCATCTGTTTGACTCTGTTTAACTCTGTTTGCCACTGTTTGCCTCTCTTCAACTCTGTTTGCCTCTGCTTAACTCTGTTTTGCTCTGTTTGCCTCTGTTTAACTGTGTTTGCATCTGTTTAACTCTGTTTAACGCTGTTTGCCTCAGTTTGCCTCTGTGTACATTTGTTCAACTCTGTTTGCCTTTGTTTAACTCTGGTTAACACTGTTTGCTTCTGTTGAACTGTGTTTGCCTCTCTTTGACTCTGTTTAACACTGTTTGCCTCTGTTTCTTTTTGCCTAACTCTGTTTACCTCTGTTAAACTCTGTTTGCCTCTATTTAACTGTGATTGCCTCTGTTTAACTGTGTTTGCCTCTGCTTAACTCTGCATAACACTGTTTGCCTCTGTTTAACTCTGCTTGCCTTGTTTAACTCTGTTTAACTCTGTTAGCCTCTGTTTATCTGTGTTTGCATCTGTTTAAGTCTGTTTAACTCTGTTCGCCTCTGTTTGCCTCTGTTTAACTCTGTTTGCCTCTGTTTTACTCTGTTTGCCTCTGTTTAACTCTGTTTCACTCTGTTTGCCTCTGTTTGCCTCTGTTTAATTCTGTGACACTCTGTTTGCCTCTGTGCAACTGTGTTTGCCTCTGTTTAACTGTGTTTTACTCTGTTTCACTCTGCTTCACTCTGCTGCCTCTGTTTAACTGTGTTTTCCTCTGTTTGCCTCTGTTTAACTCTCTTTACCTCTGATTGCCTCTGTTTAACTCTGTTTGCCTCTGTTTAATTCTATTTGCCTCTGCTTAACTCTGCTTAACTCTCTTTGCCTCTGTTTGCCTCGGTTTAACTGTGTTTGCCTCTGTTTAAATCTGTTTAACCCTGTTCGCCTCTTTTTAACTCTGTTTGCCTCTGTTTAACTCTGTTTAGCTCTGTTTGCCTCTGTTTAACTGTATTTGCCTCTGTTAAACTCTGTTTACCTCCGCGTGCCTCTGTTTAAATTTATTTCACTCTGTTTTCATCTGTTTAACTCTGTTTGCCTCTGTTTTTCTGTGTTTTCCACTGTTTGCCTTGGTTTAACTCTGTTTAACTCATTTTGCCCCTGTTTAACTCTCTTTGCCTCTGTTGAACTCTGTTTCACTCTGTCTGCCTCTGTTTAAATCTGTTTGCGTCTGTTTCCCTATGTTTAACTGTGTTTGCCTCTGTTTAACTCTGTTTGCCTGTGCTTCATTCTGTTTGCCTCTGTTTGCCTCTGTTTCACTCTGTTTGCCTCTGTTTAAGTCGTTTAAACTCTGTTTGCCAGTGTTTGCCCCTGTGTAACCCTGTTTGCCTCTGTTTGCCTCTGTTTAACTGTGTTTGCCTCTGTTTAACTCTGTTTAACTCTGCTTGCTTCTGTTTAACTCTGTTTGCCTCTGTTGAAATGTGATTGCCTCTGTTTCACTCTGTTTGCCTCTGTTTGCCTCTCTTTAACTCTGTTTGCCTATGTTTACCTCTGCTTAACTCTGTTTCACTAGTTTAATTCAGTTTAACTTTGTTTGCCTCTGTTTAACCCTGTTTAATTCTGTTTGCCTCTGTTTGACTCTGTTTAACTGTGATTGTCTCTGTTTCACTTTGTTTGCCTCTGTTTGCCTCTGTTTGGCTCTGTTTATCTCTGTTTAATTCTATCTGCCTCTGCTTAACTCTGTTTAACGCTGTTTGCCTCTGTTTGCCTCTGTTTAACTGTGTTTGCCTCTGTTTGCCTCGCTTTAACTGTGTTTGCCTCTGTTTAACTCTGTTTAACAGTGTCTGCCTCTTTTTAAATCTGATTGCCTCTGCTTATCTCTGTTTAACTCTGTTTGCCTCTGTTTGCCTCTGTTTAACTCTGTTTGCCTCTGTTGAACTGTGATTGCCTCTGTTTCACTCTGTTTGCCTCTGTCTGCCTCTCTTTCACTCTGTTTGCCTCTGTTACACTCAGTTTGCCTCTGTTTCACTCTGTTTGCCTCTGTTTGCCTCTGTTTAATTCTGTGACACTCTGTTTGCCTCTGTGCAACTGTGTTTGCCTCTGTTTAACTGTGTTTTACTCTGTTTCACTCTGCTTCACTCTGCTGCCTCTGTTTAACTGTGTTTTCCTCTGTTTGCCTCTGTTTAACTCTCTTTACCTCTGATTGCCTCTGTTTGCCTCTGTTTAATTCTATTTGCCTCTGCTTAACTCTGTTTAACTCTCTTTGCCTCTGTTTGCCTCGGTTTAACTGTGTTTGCCTCTGTTTAAATCTGTTTAACCCTGTTCGCCTCTTTTTAACTCTGTTTGCCTCTGTTTAACTCTGTTTAGCTCTGGTTGCCTCTGTTTAACTGTATTTGCCTCTGTTAAACTCTGTTTACCTCCGTGTGCCTCTGTTTAAATTTATTTCACTCTGTTTTCATCTGTTTAACTCTGTTTGCCTCTGTTTTTCTGTGTTTTCCACTGTTTGCCTTGGTTTAACTCTGTTTAACTCATTTTGCCCCTGTTTAACTCTCTTTGCCTCTGTTGAACTCTGTTTCACTCTGTCTGCCTCTGTTTAAATCTGTTTGCGTCTGTTTCCCTATGTTTAACTGTGTTTGCCTCTGTTTAACTCTGTTTGCCTGTGCTTCACTCTGTTTGCCTCTGTTTGCCTCTGTTTCACTCTGTTTGCCTCTGTTTAAGTCGTTTAAACTCTGTTTGCCAGTGTTTTCCCCTGTGTAACCCTGTTTGCCTCTGTTTAACTGTGTTTGCCTCTGTTTAACTCTGTTTAACTCTGCTTGCTTCTGTTTAACTCTGTTTGCCTCTGTTGAAATGTGATTGCCTCTGTTTCACTCTGTTTGCTCTGTTTGCCTCTCTTTAACTCTGTTTGCCTATGTTTACCTCTGCTTAACTCTGGTTCACTAGTTTAATTCAGTTTAACTTTGTTTGCCTCTGTTTAAACCTTTTTAATTCTGTTTGCCTCTGTTTGACTCTGTTTAACTGTGATTGTCTCTGTTTCACTTTGTTTGCCTCTGTTTGCCTCTGTTTGGCTCTGTTTGTCTCTGTTTAATTCTATCTGCCTCTGCTTAACTCTGTTTAACGCTGTTTGCCTCTGTTTGCCGCTGTTTAACTGTGTTTGCCTCTGTTTGCCTCGCTTTAACTGTGTTTGCCTCTGTTTAACTCTGTTTAACAGTGTCTGCCTCTTTTTAAATCTGATTGCCTCTGCTTATCTCTGTTTAACTCTGTTTGCCTCTGTTTGCCTCTGTTTAACTCTGTTTGCCTCTGTTGAACTGTGATTGCCTCTGTTTCACTCTGTTTGCCTCTGTCTGCCTCTCTTTCACTCTGTTTGCCTCTGTTACACTCAGTTTGCCTCTGTTTAACTCTGTTTGCCTCTGTTTGCCTCTGTTTCACTCTGTTTCCCTCTGTTTAACTCGGTTAAACTCTGTTTGCCAGTGTTTGCCTCTGTGTAAATCTGTTTGCCACTGTTTGCCTCTGTTTAACTGTGTTTGCCATGTTTAACTCTGTTTAACCCTGTTTGCATCTTATTAAATCTGTTTGCCTCTGTTTAACTCTCTTTGCCTCTGTTTAACTCTCTTTGCCACTGTTTGCCTCTGTTTAACTCTGTTTGCCTCTATTTAAATCTGTTTTCCTTTGTTTTGCTCTGTTTAACTGTGTTTGCATCTGTTTGACTCTGTTTAACTCTGTTTGCCACTGTTTGCCTCTCTTCAACTCTGTTTGCCTCTGCTTAACTCTGTTTTCCTCTGTTTGCCTCTGTTTAACTGTGTTTGCATCTGTTTAACTCTGTTTAACGCTGTTTGCCTCAGTTTGCCTCTGTGTAAATTTGTTCAACTCTGTTTGCCTTTGTTTAACTCTGGTTAACACTCTTTGCTTCTGTTGAACTGTGTTTGCCTCTCTTTGACTCTGTTTAACACTGTTTGCCTCTGTTTCATTTTGCCTAACAATGTTTACCTCTGTTAAACTCTGTTTGCCTCTATTTAACTGCGATTGCCTCTGTTTAACTGTGTTTGCCTCTGCTTAACTCTGCGTAACACTGTTTGCCTCTGTTTAACTCTGTTGCCTTGCTTAACTCTGTTTAACTTTGTTAGCCTCTGTTTAACTGGGTTTGCATCTGTTTAACTCTGTTTAACTCTGTTCACCTCTGTTCGCCTCTGTTTAAATCTGTTTGCCTCTGTTTTACACTGTTTGCCTCTGTTTAACTCTGTTTAACTCTGTTTGCCTCTGTTCACCTCTGTTTAATTCTGTGACACTCTGTTTGCCTCTGTGCAAATGTGTTTGCCTCTGTTTAACTGTGTTTAACTCTGTTTCACTCTGCTTCAATCTGCTGCCTCTGTCCAACTGTGTTTTCCTCTGTTTGCCTCTGTTTAACTCTCTTTACCTCTGTTTGCCTCTGTTTAACTCTGTTTAACCCTGTTCTCCTATTTTTAAATCTTTTGCCTCTGTTAAACTCCGTATAACCCTGTTTTCCTCTGTTTCACTCTGTTTAAAACTGTTTAACTCTGTTTGCCTCTGTTTAACTCTGTTCAAATCTGTTTGCCTCTGTTTAACTGTGTTTGCCTCTGTTAAACTCTGTTTACCTCCGTGTGCCTCTGTTTAAATCTGTTTAATTCTGTTTAACTGTGTTTGCCCCTGTTTAACTCTGTTTGTCTCTATTTAACTCTGTTTTCCTCTGTTTTGCTCTGTTTAACTGTGTTTGCATCTGTTTGACTCTGTTTAACTCTGTTTGCCTCTGCTTAACTCTGTTTTCCTCTGTTTGCCTCTGTTTAATTGTGTTTGCATCTGTTTAACTCTGTTTAATGCTGTTTGCCTAAGTTTGCCTCTGTGTAAATTTGTTCAACCCTGTTTGCCTTTGTTTAACTCTGGTTAACACTGTTTGCTTCTGTTGAACTGTGTTTGCATCTCTTTGACTCTGTTTAATACTGTTTGCCTCTGTTTCACTTTGCCTAACGCTGTTTACCTCTGTTAAACTCTGTTTGCCTCTATTTAACTGTGATTGCCTCTGTTTAATTGTGTTTGCCTCTGCTTAACTCTGCATAAAACTGTTTGCCTCTGTTCAACTCTGTTTGCCTTGTTTAACTCTGTTTAACTTTGTTAGCCTCTGTTTAACTGTGTTTACATCTGTTTAAGTCTGTTTAGCTCTGTTCGCCTCTGTTCGCCTCTGTTTAACTCTGTTTGCCTCTGTTTGCCTCTGTTTAACTCTGTTTGCCTCTGTTTAACTGTGATTGCCTCTGTTTCACTCTGTTTGCCTCTGTCTGCCTCTCTTTCACTCTGTTTGCCTCTGTTTAACTCTGTTTAACCCTGTCTGCCTCTTTTTAAATCTGTTTGCCTCTGCTTATCTCTGTTTAACTCTGTTTGCCTCTGTTTGCCTCTGTTTAACTCTGTTTGCCTCTGTTGAACTGTGATTGCCTCTGTTTCAATCTGTTTGCCTCTGTCTGCCTCTCTTTCACTCTGTTTGCCTCTGTTTAACTCAGTTTGCCTCTGTTTAACTCTGTTTGCCTCTGTTTGCCTCTGTTTCACTCTGTTTGTCTCTGTTTAACTCGGTTAAACTCTGTTTGCCAGTGTTTGCCTCTGTGTAAATCTGTTTGCCACTGTTTGCCTCTGTTTAACTGTGTTTGCCATGTTTAACTCTGTTTAACCCTGTTTGCATCTTATTAAATCTGTTTGCCTCTGTTTAAATCTCTTTGCCACTGTTTGCCTCTGTTTAACTCTGTTTGCCTCTGTTTAACTCTGTTTTCCTCTGTTTTGCTCTGTTTAACTGTGTTTGCATCTGTTTGACTCTGTTTAACTCTGTTTGCCACTGTTTGCCTCTCTTCAACTCTGTTTGCCTCTGCTTAACTCTGTTTTCCTCTGTTTGCCTCTGTTTAACTGTGTTTGCATCTGTTTAACTCTGTTTAATGCTGTTTGCCTCAGTTTGCCTCTGTGTAAATTTGTTCAACTGTGTTTGCCTTTGTTTAACTCTGGTTAACACTGTTTGCTTCTGTTGAACTGTGTTTGCCTCTCTTTGACTCTGTTTAACACTGTTTGCCTCTGTTTCACTTTGCCTAACTCTGTTTACCTCTGTTAAACTCTGTTTGCCTCTATTTAACTGCGATTGCCTCTGTTTAACTGTGTTTGCCTCTGCTTAACTCTGCATAACACTGTTTGCGTCTGTTTAACTCTGTTTGCATTATTTAACTCTGTTTGCCTTTGTTTAACTCTGGTTAACAGTGTTTGCTTCTGTTGAACTGTGTTTGCTTCTCTTTGACTCTGTTTAACTCTGTTTGCCTCTGCTTAACTCTGTTTAACTCATTTTGCCTCTGTTTAACTTTCTTTACCTCTATTGAACTCTGTTTAACTCTGTTTAACGCTGTTTGCCTCAGTTTGCCTCTGTGTAAATTTGTTCAACTCTGTTTGCCTTTGTTTAACTCTGGTTAACACTCTTTGCTTCTGTTGAACTGTGTTTGCCTCTCTTTGACTCTGTTTAACACTGTTTGCCTCTGTTTCATTTTGCCTAACAATGTTTACCTCTGTTAAACTCTGTTTGCCTCTATTTAACTGCGATTGCCTCTGTTTAACTGTGTTTGCCTCTGCTTAACTCTGCATAACACTGTTTGCCTCTGTTTAACTCTGTTGCCTTGCTTAACTCTGTTTAACTTTGTTAGCCTCTGTTTAACTGTGTTTGCATCTGTTTAACTCTGTTTAACTCTGTTCACCTCTGTTCGCCTCTGTTTAAATCTGTTTGCCTCTGTTTTACACTGTTTGCCTCTGTTTAACTCTGTTTAACTCTGTTTGCCTCTGTTCACCTCTGTTTAATTCTGTGACACTCTGTTTGCCTCTGTGCAAATGTGTTTGCCTCTGTTTAACTGTGTTTAACTCTGTTTCACTCTGCTTCAATCTGCTGCCTCTGTCCAACTGTGTTTTCCTCTGTTTGCCTCTGTTTAACTCTCTTTACCTCTGTTTGCCTCTGTTTAACTCTGTTTAACCCTGTTCTCCTATTTTTAAATCTTTTGCCTCTGTTAAACTCCGTATAACCCTGTTTTCCTCTGTTTCACTCTGTTTAAAACTGTTTAACTCTGTTTGCCTCTGTTTAACTCTGTTCAAATCTGTTTGCCTCTGTTTAACTGTGTTTGCCTCTGTTAAACTCTGTTTACCTCCGTGTGCCTCTGTTTAAATCTGTTTAATTCTGTTTAACTGTGTTTGCCCCTGTTTAACTCTGTTTGTCTCTATTTAACTCTGTTTTCCTCTGTTTTGCTCTGTTTAACTGTGTTTGCATCTGTTTGACTCTGTTTAACTCTGTTTGCCTCTGCTTAACTCTGTTTTCCTCTGTTTGCCTCTGTTTAATTGTGTTTGCATCTGTTTAACTCTGTTTAATGCTGTTTGCCTCAGTTTGCCTCTGTGTAAATTTGTTTAACCCTGTTTGCCTTTGTTTAACTCTGGTTAACACTGTTTGCTTCTGTTGAACTGTGTTTGCATCTCTTTGACTCTGTTTAATACTGTTTGCCTCTGTTTCACTTTGCCTAACGCTGTTTACCTCTGTTAAACTCTGTTTGCCTCTATTTAACTGTGATTGCCTCTGTTTAATTGTGTTTGCCTCTGCTTAACTCTGCATAAAACTGTTTGCCTCTGTTCAACTCTGTTTGCCTTGTTTAACTCTGTTTAACTTTGTTAGCCTCTGTTTAACTGTGTTTACGTCTGTTTAAGTCTGTTTAACTCTGTTCGCCTCTGTTCGCCTCTGTTTAACTCTGTTTGCCTCTGTTTGCCTCTGTTTAACTCTGTTTGCCTCTGTTTAACTGTGATTGCCTCTGTTTCACTCTGTTTGCCTCTGTCTGCCTCTCTTTCACTCTGTTTGCCTCTGTTTAACTCTGTTTAACCCTGTCTGCCTCTTTTTAAATCTGTTTGCCTCTGCTTATCTCTGTTTAACTCTGTTTGCCTCTGTTTGCCTCTGTTTAACTCTGTTTGCCTCTGTTGAACTGTGATTGCCTCTGTTTCACTCTGTTTGCCTCTGTCTGCCTCTCTTTCACTCTGTTTGCCTCTGTTTAACTCAGTTTGCCTCTGTTTAACTCTGTTTGCCTCTGTTTGCCTCTGTTTCACTCTGTTTCCCTCTGTTTAACTCTGTTAAACTCTGTTTGCCAGTGTTTGCCTCTGTGTAAATCTGTTTGCCACTGTTTGCCTCTGTTTAACTGTGTTTGCCATGTTTAACTCTGTTTAACCCTGTTTGCATCTTATTAAATCTGTTTGCCTCTGTTTAAATCTCTTTGCCACTGTTTGCCTCTGTTTAACTCTGTTTGCCTCTGTTTAACTCTGTTTTCCTCTGTTTTGCTCTGTTTAACTGTGTTTGCATCTGTTTGACTCTGTTTAACTCTGTTTGCCACTGTTTGCCTCTCTTCAACTCTGTTTGCCTCTGCTTAACTCTGTTTTCCTCTGTGTGCCTCTGTTTAACTGTGTTTGCATCTGTTTAACTCTGTTTAATGCTGTTTGCCTCAGTTTGCCTCTGTGTAAATTTGTTCAACTCTGTTTGCCTTTGTTTAACTCTGGTTAACACTGTTTGCTTCTGTTGAACTGTGTTTGCCTCTCTTTGACTCTGTTTAACACTGTTTGCCTCTGTTTCACTTTGCCTAACTCTGTTTACCTCTGTTAAACTCTGTTTGCCTCTATTTAACTGCGATTGCCTCTGTTTAACTGTGTTTGCCTCTGCTTAACTCTGCATAACACTGTTTGCATCTGTTTAACTCTGTTTGCATTATTTAACTCTGTTTGCCTTTGTTTAACTCTGGTTAACAGTGTTTGCTTCTGTTGAACTGTGTTTGCTTCTCTTTGACTCTGTTTAACTCTGTTCGCCTCTGCTTAACTCTGTTTAACTCATTTTGCCTCTGTTTAACTTTCTTTACCTCTATTGAACTCTGTTTAACTCTGTCTGCCTCTGTTTAAATCTGTTTGCCTCTGTTTCCCTCTGTTTAACTCTGTTTGCCTCTGTTTAACTCTGCGTAACACTGTTTGCCTCTGTTTGACTCTGTTTAACTGTAATTGTCTCTGTTTCACTTTGTTTGCCTCTGTTTGCCTCTGATTAACTCTGTTTACCTCTGTTTAATTCTATTTGCATCTGCTTAACTCTGTTTAACTCTGTTTGCCTCTGTTTAACTGTGTTTGCCTCTGTTTAAATCTGTTTAAACCTGTTCGCCTCTTTTTAACTCTGTTTGCCTCTGTTTAACTCTCTTTAACTCTGTTTGCCTCTGTTTAACTGTGTTTGCCTCTGTTTAACTCTGCGTAACTCTGTTTGCCTCTGTTTGACTCTGTTTAACTGTAATTGTCTCTGTTTCACTTTGTTTGCCTCTGTTTGGCTCTGATTAACTCTGTTTCCCTCTGTTTAATTCTATTTGCATCTGCTTAACTCTGTTTAACTCTGTTTGCCTCTGTTTGCCTCTGTTTAACTGTATTTGCCTCTGTTTAAATCTGTTTAAACCTGTTCGCCTCTTTTTAACTCTGTTTGCCTCTGTTTAACTCTGTTTAACTGTGTTTGCCTCTGTTTAACTGTGTTTGCCTCTGTTAAACTCTGTTTACCTCCGTGTGCCTCTGTTTAAATTTGTTTCTCTCTGTTTGCCTCTGTTTAACTCTGTTTAACTCATTTTGCCTCTGTTTAACTCTCTTTACCTCTGTTGAACTCTGTTTAACTCTGTCTGCCTCTGTTTAAATCTGTTTGCCTCTGTTTCCCTCTGTTTAACTGTGTTTGCCTCTGTTTAACTCTGTTTGCCTGTGCTTAACTCTGTTGCCTCTGTTTGCCTCTGTTTCACTCTGTTTGCCTCTGTTTAAGTCGTTTAAAATCTGTTTGCCAGTGTTTGCCCCTGTGTAACCCTGTTTGCCTCTGTTTGCCTCGCTTTAACCCTGTTTGCCTCTTTTTAAATCTGTTTGCCTCTGTTTAACTCTGTTTAACTCAGCTTGCCTCTGTTTAACTCTGTTTGCCTCTGTTGAAATGTGATTGCCTCTGTTTCACTCTGTTTGCCTCTGTTTGCCTCTCTTTTACTCTGTTTGGCTCTGTTTAACTCTGCCTCTGTTTACCTCTGCTTAACTCTGTTTCACTCTGTTTAACTCAATTTAACTGTGTTTGCCTCTGTTTGACTCTGTTTAACTGTGATTGTCTCTGTTTCACTTTGTTTGCCTCTGTTTGGCTCTGTTTGCCTCTGAATAATTCTATTTGCCTCTGCTAAACTCTGTTTAACTCTGTTTGCCTCTGTTTGCCTCTGTTTAACTGTGTTTGCCTCTGTTTAAATTTGTTTAACCCTGTTCGCCTCTTTTTAACTCGGTTTGCCTCTGTCTAACTCTGTGTAACTCTGTTTACCTCTGGTTGACTCTGTTTAACTGTGATTGTCTCTGTTTCACTTTGGTTGCCTCTGTTTGCCTCTGTTTAACTCTGTTTGCATCTGTTTAATTCTATTTGCCTCTGCTTAACTCTGTTTAACTCTGTTTGCCTCTGTTTGCCTCTGTTTAACTGTGTTTGCCTCTGTTTAAATCTGTTTAACCCTGTTCGCCTCTTTTTAGCTCTGTTTGCCTCTGTTTAACTCTGTTTAAATGTGATTGTCTCTGTTTCACTTTGTTTCCCTCTGTTTGCCTCTGATCAACTCTGTTTGCCTCTGTTTAATTCTATTTGCCTCAGCTTGACTCTGTTTAACTCTATTTGCCTCTGTTTGCCTCTGTTTAACTGTGTTTGCCTCTGTTTAAATTTGTTTAACCCTGTTCGCCTCTTTTTAACTCTGTTTGCCTCTGTTTAACTGTGTTTGCCTCAGTTTAAATCTGTTTAACCCGGTTCGCCTCTTTTTAACTCTGTTTGCCTCTGTTTAACTCTGTTTAACTTTGTCTGCCTCTTTTTTAATCTGTTTGCCTCTGCTTATCTCTGTTTAACTCTGTTTGCCTCTGTTTGCCTCTGTTTAACTCTGTTTGCCTCTGTTGAACTGTGATTGCCTCTGTTTCACTCTGTTTGCCTCTGTCTGCCTCTCTTTCACTCTGTTTGCCTCTTTTTAACTCAGTTTGCCTCTGTTTCACTCTGTTTGCCTCTGTTTGCCTCTGTTTCACTCTGTTTCCCTCTGTTTAACTCGGTTAAACTCTGTTTGCCAGTGTTTGCCTCTGTGTAAATCTGTTTGCCACTGTTTGCCTCTGTTTAGCTGTGTTTGCCATGTTTAACTCTGTTTAACCCTGTTTGCATCTTATTAAATCTGTTTGCCTCTGTTTAACTCTCTTTGCCTCTGTTTAACTCTCTTTGCCACTGTTTGTCTCTGTTTAACTCTGTTTGCCTCTATTTAACTCTGTTTTCCTTTGTTTTGCTATGTTTAACTGTGTTTGCATCTGTTTGACTCTGTTTAACTCTGTTTGCCACTGTTTGCCTCTCTTCAACTCTGTTTGCCTCTGCTTAACTCTGTTTTCCTCTGTTTGCCTCTGTTTAACTGTGTTTGCATCTGTTTAACTCTGTTTAACGCTGTTTGCCTCAGTGTAAATTTGTTCAACTCTGTTTGCCTTTGTTTAACTCTGGTTAACACTCTTTGCTTCTGTTGAACTGTGTTTGCCTCTCTTTGACTCTGTTTAACACTGTTTGCCTCTGTTTCCTTTTGCCTAACTCTGTTTACCTCTGTTAAACTCTGTTTGCCTCTATTTAACTGCGATTGCTTCTGTGTAACTCTGTTTGCCTCTGTTTGCCTCGCTTTAACTGTGTTTGCCTCTGTTTAACTCTGTTTAACTTTGTCTGCCTCTTTTTTAATCTGTTTGCCTCTGCTTATCTCTGTTTAACTCTGTTTGCCTCTGCCTCTGTTTAACTCTGTTTGCCTCTGTTTGCCTCTGTTTAACTCTGTTTGCCTCTGTTGAACTGTGATTGCCTCTGTTTCACTCTGTTTGCCTCTGTCTGCCTCTCTTTCACTCTGTTTGCTTCTGTTTAACTGTGTTTAACTCTGTTTCACTCTGTTTGCCTCTGTTTGCCTCTGTTTCACTCTGTTTCCCTCTGTTTAACTCGGTTAAACTCTGTTTTCCAGTGTTTGCCTCTGTGTAAATCTGTTTGCCACTGTTTGCCTCTGTTTTGCTGTGTTTGCCATGTTTAACTCTGTTTAACCCTGTTTGCATCTTATTAAATCTGTTTGCCTCTGTTTAACTCTCTTTGCGTCTGTTTAACTCTCTTTGCCACTGTTTGTCTCTGTTTAACTCTGTTTGCCTCTATTTAACTCTGTTTTCCTCTGTTTTGCTCTGTTTAACTGTGTTTGCATCTGTTTGACTCTGTTTAACTCTGTTTGCCACTGTTTGCCTCTCTTCAACTCTGTTTGCCTCTGCTTAACTCTGTTTTCCTCTGTTTGCCTCTGTTTAACTGTGTTTGCATCTGTTTAACTCTGTTTAACGCTGTTTGCCTCAGTTTGCCTCTGTGTAAATTTGTTCAACTCTGTTTGCCTTTGTTTAACTCTGGTTAACACTCTTTGCTTCTGTTGAACTGTGTTTGCCTCTCTTTGACTCTGTTTAACACTGTTTGCCTCTGTTTCCTTTTGCCTAACTCTGTTTACCTCTGTTAAACTCTGTTTGCCTCTATTTAACTGCGATTGCTTCTGTTTAACTGTGTTTGCCTCTGCTTAACTCTGCTTAACACTGTTTGCCTCTGTTTAACCCTGTTTGCCTTGTTTAACTCTGTTTAACTTTGTTAGCCTCTGTTTATCTGTGTTTGCATCTGTTTAAGTCTGTTTAACTCTGTTCGCCTCTGTTCGCCTCTGTTTAACTCTGTTTGCCTCTGTTTCACTCTGTTTGCCTCTGTTTAACTCTGTTTAACTCTGTTTGCCTCTGTTTAATTCTGT
The DNA here is from genome assembly GCA_026770705.1 of Isurus oxyrinchus. Classification (NCBI taxonomy): domain Eukaryota; kingdom Metazoa; phylum Chordata; class Chondrichthyes; order Lamniformes; family Lamnidae; genus Isurus; species Isurus oxyrinchus. The sequence continues at coordinate 121,745 of JANJGN010001240.1, read as the reverse complement.
GACACTCTGTTTGCCTCTGTGCAACTGTGTTTGCCTCTGTTTAACTGTGTTTAACTCTGTTTCACTCTGCTTCAATCTGCTGCCTCTGTCCAACTGTGTTTTCCTCTGTTTGCCTCTGTTTAACTCTCTTTACCTCTGTTTGCCTCTGTTTAACTCTGTTTGCCTCTGTTTAATTCTATTTGCCTCTGCTTAACTCTGTTTAACTCTGTTTGCCTCTGTTTGCCTCTGTTTAACTCTCTTTACCTCTGTTTGCCTCTGTTTAACTCTGTTTAACCCTGTTCTCCTCTTTTTAAATCTGTGTGCCTCTGTTAAACTCCGTATAACCCTGTTTTCCTCCGTTTCACTCTGTTTAAAACTGTTTAACTCTGTTTGCCTCTGTTTAACTCTGTTCAAATCTGTTTGCCTCTGTTTCACTGTGTTTGCCTCTGTTAAACTCTGTTTACCTCCGTGTGTCTCTGTTTAAATCTATTTAACTCTGTTTAACTCTGTTTGCCTCTATTTAACTCTGTTTTCCTCTGTTTTGATCTGTTTAATTGTGTTTGCATTTGTTTAACTCTGTTTGCTTCTGTTTAACTCTGTTTGCCTCCGTTTGCCTCTGTGTAAATTTGTTCAACTCTGTTTGCCTTTGTTAAACTCTGGTTAACTCTGTTTGCTTCTGTTTAACTGTGTTTGCCTCTCCTGAACTCCCTTTAACGCTCTTTGCCTCTGTTTCACTTTGCCTAACTCTGTTTACCTCTGTTAAACTCTGTTTGCCTCTATTTAACTGCAATTACCTCTGTTTAACTGTGTTTGACTCTGTTTGCCTCTGATTAACTGCGTTTGCCTCTGCTTAACTGCGTTTGCCTCTGTGTAACTCTGTTTGCCTCTGTTTGCCTCGCTTTAACTGTGTTTGCCTCTGTTTAACTCTGTTTAACTTTGTCTGCCTCTTTTTTAATCTGTTTGCCTCTGCTTATCTCTGTTTAACTCTGTTTGCCTCTGTTTGCCTCTGTTTAATTCTGTTTGCCTCTGTTGAACTGTGATTGCCTCTGTTTCACTCTGTTTGCCTCTGTCTGCCTCTCTTTCACTCTGTTTGCCTCTGTTTAACTCAGTTTGCCTCTGTTTCACTCTGTTTGCCTCTGTTTGCCTCTGTTTCACTCTGTTTAACTTTGTCTGCCTCTTTTTTAATCTGTTTGCCTCTGCTTATCTCTGTTTAACTCTGTTTGCCTCTGTTTGCCTCTGTTTAATTCTGTTTGCCTCTGTTGAACTGTGATTGCCTCTGTTTCACTCTGTTTGCCTCTGTCTGCCTCTCTTTCACTCTGTTTGCCTCTGTTTAACTCAGTTTGCCTCTGTTTCACTCTGTTTGCCTCTGTTTGCCTCTGTTTCACTCTGTTTCCCTCTGTTTCACTCTGTTTGCCTCTGTTTGCCTCTGTTTCACTCTGTGTCCCTCTGTTTAACTCGATTAAACTCTGTTTGCCAGTGTTTGCCTCTGTGTAAATCTGTTTGCCACTGTTTGCCTCTGTTTAACTGTGTTTGCCATGTTTAACTCTGTTTAACCCTGTTTGCATCTTATTAAACCTGTTTGCCTCTGTTTAACTCTCTTTGCCTCTGTTTAACTCTCTTTGCCACTGTTTGCCTCTGTTTAACTCTGTTTGCCTCTTTTTAACTCTGTTTTCCTTTGTTTTGCTCTGTTTAACTGTGTTTGCATCTGTTTGACTCTGTTTAACTCTGTTTGCCACTGCTTAACTCTGTTTTCCTCTGTTTGCCTCTGTTTAACTGTTTTTGCATCTGTTTAACTCTGTTTAACGCTGTTTGCCTCAGTTTGCCTCTGTGTAAATTTGTTCAACTCTGTTTGCCTTTGTTGAACTCTGGTTAACACTGTTTGCTTCTGTTGAACTGTGTTTGCCTCTCTTTGACTCTGTTTAACACTGTTTGCCTCTGTTTCCTTTTGCCTAACTCTGTTTACCTCTGTTAAACTCTGTTTGCCTCTATTTAACTGCGATTGCTTCTGTTTAACTGTGTTTGCCTCTGCTTAACTCTGCATAACACTGTTTGCCTCTGTTTAACTCTGTTTGCCTTGTTTAACACTGTTTAACTTTGTTAGCCTCTGTTTATCTGTGTTTGCATCTGTTTAAGTCTGTTAAACTCTGTTTGCCTCTGTTTAAATCTGTTTGCCTCTGTTTTACTCTGTTTAACTCTGTTTGCCTCTGTTTGCCTCTGTTTAATTCTGTGACACTCTGTTTGCCTCTGTGCAACTGTGTTTGCCTCTGTTTAACTGTGTTTAACTCTGTTTCACTCTCCTTCAATCTGCTGCCTCTGTTTCACTGTGTTTTCCTCTGTTTGCCTCTGTTTAACTCTCTTTACCTCTGTTTGCCTCTGTTTAACTCTGTTTGCCTCTGTTTAATTCTATTTGCCTCTGCTTAACTCTGTTTAACTCTGTTTGCCTCTGTTTGCCTCTGTTTAACTCTCTTTACCTCTGTTTGCCTCTGTTTAACTCTGTTTAACCCTGTTCTCCTCTTTTTAAATCTGTTTGCCTCTGTTAAACTCCGTATAACCCTGTTTTCCTCTGTTTCACTCTGTTTAAAACTGTTTAACTCTGTTTGCCTCTGTTTAACTCTGTTCAAATCTGTTTGCCTCTGTTTCACTGTGTTTGCCTCTGTTAAACTCTGTTTACCTCCGTGTGTCTCTGTTTAAATCTATTTAACTCTGTTTAACTCTGTTTGCCCCTGTTTAACTCTGTTTGCCTCTATTTAACTCTGTTTTCCTCTGTTTTGATCTGTTTAACTGTGTTTGCATTTGTTTAACTCTGTTTGCCTCAGTTTGCCTCTGTGTAAATTTGTTCAACTCTGTTTGCCTTTGTTTAACTCTGGTTAACTCTGTTTGCTTCTGTTTAACTGTGTTTGCCTCTCTTTAACTCTGTTTAACGCTGTTTGCCTCTGTTTCACTTTGCCTAACTCTGTTTACCTCTGTTAAACTCTGTTTGCCTCTATTTAACTGCAATTGCCTCTGTTTAACTGTGTTTGACTCTGTTTGCCTCTGATTAACTCTGTTTGCCTCGCTTTAACTGTGTTTGCCTCTGTTTAACTCTGTTTAACTTTGTCTGCCTCTTTTTTAATCTGTTTGTCTCTGCTTATCTCTGTTTAACTCTGTTTGCCTCTGTTTGCCTCTGTTTAACTCTGTTTGCCTCTGTTGAACTGTGATTGCCTCTGTTTCACTCGGTTTGCCTCTGTCTGCCTCTCTTTCACTCTGTTTGCCTCGGTTTAACTCAGTTTGCCTCTGTTTCACTCTGTTTGCCTCTGTTTGCCTCTGTTTCACTCTGTGTCCCTCTGTTTAACTCGATTAAACTCTGTTTGCCAGTGTTTGCCTCTGTGTGAATCTGTTTGCCACTGTTTGCCTCTGTTTAACTGTGTTTGCCATGGTTAACTCTGTTTAACCCTGTTTGCATCTTATTAAATCTGTTTGCGTCTGTTTAACTCTCTTTGCCTCTGTTTAACTCTCTTTGCCACTGCTTGCCTCTGTTTAACTCTGATTGCCTCTTTTTAACTCTGTTTTCCTTTGTTTTGCTCTGTTTAACTGTGTTTGCATCTGTTTGACTCTGTTTAACTCTGTTTGCCACTGTTTGCCTCTCTTCAACTCTGTTTGCCTCTGCTTAACTCTGTTTTCCTCTGTTTGCCTCTGTTTAACTGTGTTTGCATCTGTTTAACTCTGTTTAACGCTGTTTGCCTCAGTTTGCCTCTGTGTAAATTTGTTCAACTCTGTTTGCCTTTGTTTAACTCTGGTTAACACTCTTTGCTTCTGTTGAACTGTGTTTGCCTCTGCTTAACTCTGCATAACACTGTTTGCCTCTGTTTAACTCTGTTTGCCTTGTTTAACTCTGTTTAACTTTGTTAGCCTCTGTTTATCTGTGTTTGCATCTGTTTAAGTCTGTTTAACTCTGTTCGCCTCTGTTCGCCTCTGTTTAACTCTGTTTGCCTCTGTTTTACTCTGTTTGCCTCTGTTTAACTCTGTTTAACTCTGTTTGCCTCTGTTTGCCTCTGTTTAATTCTGTGACACACTGTTTGCCTCTGTGCAACTGTGTTTGCCTCTGTATAACTGTGTTTAACTCTGTTCCACTCTGCTTCTCTCTGCTGCCTCTGTCCAACTGTGTTTTCCTCTGTTTGCCTCTGTTTAACTCTCTTTACCTCTGTTTGCCTCTGTTTAACTCTGTTTGCCTCTGTTTAATTCTATTTGCCTCTGCTTAACTCTGTTTAACTCTGTTTGCCTCTGTTTGCCTCTGCTTAACTCTCTTTACCTCTGTTTGCCTCTGTTTAACTCTGTTTAACCCTGTTCTCCTCTTTTTAAATCTGTTTGCCTCTGTTAAACTCTGTATAACCCTGTTTTCCTCTGTTTCTCTCTGTTTAAAGCTGTTTAACTCTGTTTGCCTCTGTTTAACTCTGTTTGCCTTGTTTAACTCTGTTTAACTTTGTTAGCCTCTGTTTATCTGTGTTTGCATCTGTTTAAGTCTGTTTAACTCTGTTCGCCTCTGTTCGCCTCTGTTTAACTCTGTTTGCCTCTGTTTAACTCTGTTTGCCTCTGTTTAACTCTGTTTAACTCTGTTTGCCTCTGTTTGCCTCTGTTTAATTCTGGGACACTCTGTTTGCCTCTGTGCAACTGTGTTTGCCTCTGTTTAACTGTGTTTAACTCTGTTTCACTCTGCTTCACTCTGCTGCCTCTGTCCAACTGTGTTTTCCTCTGTTTGCCTCTGTTTAACTCTCTTTACCTCTGTTTGCCTCTGTTTAACTCTGTTTGCCTCTGTTTAATTCTATTTGCCTCTGCTTAACTCTGTTTAACTCTGTTTGCCTCTGTTTGCCTCTGTTTAACTCTCTTTACCTCTGTTTGCCTCTGTTTAACTCTGTTTAACCCTGTTCTCCTCTTTTTAAATCTGTTTGCCTCTGTTAAACTCCGTATAACCCTGTTTTCCTCTGTTTCACTCTGTTTAAAACTGTTTAACTCTGTTTGCCTCTGTTTAACTCTGTTCAAATCTGTTTTCCTCTGTTTCACTGTGTTTGCCTCTGTTAAACTCTGTTTACCTCCGTGTGCCTCTGTTTAAATCTATTTAACTCTGTTTAACTCTGTTTGCCCCTGTTTAACTCTGTTTGCCTCTATTTAACTCTGTTTTCCTCTGTTTTGATCTGTTTAACTGTGTTTGCATTTGTTTAACTCTGGTTAACTCTGTTTGCTTCTGTTTAACTGTGTTTGCCTCTCTTGAACTCCCTTTAACGCTGTTTGCCTCTGTTTCACTTTGCCTAACTCTGTTTACCTCTGTTAAACTCTGTTTGCCTCTATTTAAATGCAATTACCTCTGTTTAACTGTGTTTGACTCTGTTTGCCTCTGATTAACTCTGTTTGCCTCTGCTTAACTGTGTTTGCCTCTGTGTAACTCTGTTTGCCTCTGTTTGCCTCGCTTTAACTGTGTTTGCCTCTGTTTAACTCTGTTTAACTTTGTCTGCCTCTTTTTTAATCTGTTTGCCTCTGCTTATCTCTGTTTAACTCTGTTTGCCTCTGTTTGCCTCTGTTTAACTCTGTTTGCCTCTGTTGAACTGTGATGGCCTCTGTTTCACTCTGTTTGCCTCTGTCTGCCTCTCTTTCACTCTGTTTGCCTCTGTTTAACTCAGTTTGCCTCTGTTTCTCTCTGTTTGCCTCTGTTTGCCTCTGTTTCACTCTGTTTCCCTCTGTTTAACTCGGTTAAACTCTGTTTGCCAGTGTTTGCCTCTGTGTAAATCTGTTTGACACTGTTTGCCTCTGTTTAGCTGTGTTTGCCATGTTTAACTCTGTTTAACCCTGTTTGCATCTTATTAAATCTGTTTGCCTCTGTTTAACTCTCTTTGCCTCTGTTTAAATCTCTTTGCACTGTTTGCCTCTGTTTAACTCTGTTTGCCTCTATTTAACTCTGTTTTCCTTTGTTTTGCTCTGTTTAACTGTGTTTGCATCTGTTTGACTCTGTTTAACTCTGTTTGCCACTGTTTGCCTCTCTTCAACTCTGTTTGCCTCTGCTTAACTCTGTTTTCCTCTGTTTGCCTCTGTTTAACTGTGTTTGCATCTGTTTAACTCTGTTTAACGCTGTTTGCCTCAGTTTGCCTCTGTGTAAATTTGTTCAACTCTGTTTGCCTTTGTTTAACTCTGGTTAACACTCTTTGCTTCTGTTGAACTGTGTTTGCCTCTCTTTGACTCTGTTTAACACGGTTTGCCTCTGTTTCCTTTTGCCTAACTCTGTTTACCTCTGTTAAACTCTGTTTGCCTCTATTTAACTGCGATTGCTTCTGTTTAACTGTGTTTGCCTCTGCTTAACTCTGCATAACACTGTTTGCCTCTGTTTAACTCTGTTTGCCTTGTTTAACTCTGTTTAACTTTGTTAGCCTCTGTTTATCTGTGTTTGCATCTGTTTAAGTCTGTTTCACTCTGTTTGCCTCTGTTTAACTCTGTTTGCCTCTGTTTGCCTCTGTTTAATTCTGTGACACTCTGTTTGCCTCTGTGCAACTGTGTTTGCCTCTGTTTAACTGTGTTTACCTCTGTTTCACTCTGCTTCAATCTGCTGCCTCTGTCCAACTGTGTTTTCCTCTGTTTGCCTCTGTTTAACTCTCTTTACCTCTGTTTGCCTCTGTTTAACTCTGTTTGCCTCTGTTTAATTCTATTTGCCTCTGCTTAACTCTGTTTAACTCTGTTTGCCTCTGTTTGCCTCTGTTTAACTCTCTTTACCTCTGTTTGCCTCTGTTTAACTCTGTTTAACCCTGTTCTCCTCTTTTTAAATCTGTGTGCCTCTGTTAAACTCCGTATAACCCTGTTTTCCTCCGTTTCACTCTGTTTAAAACTGTTTAACTCTGTTTGCCTCTGTTTAACTCTGTTCAAATCTGTTTGCCTCTGTTTCACTGTGTTTGCCTCTGTTAAACTCTGTTTACCTCTGTGTGCCTCTGTTTAAATCTATTTAACTCTGTTTAACTCTGTTTGCCCCTGTTTAACTCTGTTTGCCTCTATTTAACTCTGTTTTCCTCTGTTTTGATCTGTTTAACTGTGTTTGCATTTGTTTAACTCTGTTTAACTCTGTTTGCCTCAGTTTGCCTCTGTGTAAATTTGTTCAAATCTGTTTGCCTTTGTTTAACTCTGGTTAACTCTGTTTGCTTCTGTTTAACTGTGTTTGCCTCTCTTTAACTCTGTTTAACGCTGTTTGCCTCTGTTTCACTTTGCCTAACTCTGTTTACCTCTGTTAAACTCTGTTTGCCTCTATTTAACTGCAATTGACTCTGTTTAACTGTGTTTGACTCTGTTTGCCTCTGATTAACTCTGTTTGCCTCGCTTTAACTGTGTTTGCCTCTGTTTAACTCTGTTTAACTTTGTCTGCCTCTTTTTTAATCTGTTTGCCTCTGCTTATCCCTGTTTAACTCTGTTTGCCTCTGTTTAACTCTGTTTGCCTCTGTTGAACTGTGATTGCCTCTGTTTCACTCTGTTTGCCTCTGTCTGCCTCTCTTTCACTCTGTTTGCCCCTGTTTAACTCAATTTGCCTCTGTTTCACTCTGTTTGCCTCTGTTTGCCTCTGTTTCTCTCTGTTTCCCTCTGTTTAACTCGGTTAAACTCTGTTTGCCAGTGTTTGCCTCTGTGTAAATCTGTTTGCCACTGTTTGCCTCTGTTTAACTGTGTTTGCCATGTTTAACACTGTTTAACCCTGTTTGCATCTTATTAAATCTGTTTGCCTCTGTTTAACTCTCTTTGCCTCTGTTTAATTCTCTTTGCCACTGTTTGCCTCTGTTTAACTCTGTTTGCCTCTTTTTAACTCTGTTTTCCTTTGTTTTGCTCTGTTTAACTGTGTTTGCATCTGTTTGACTCTGTTTAACTCTGTTTGCCACTGTTTGCCTCTCTTCAACTCTGTTTGCCTCTGCTTAACTCTGTTTTCCTCTGTTTGCCTCTGTTTAACTGTGTTTGCATCTGTTTAACTCTGTTTAACGCTGTTTGCCTCAGTTTGCCTCTGTGTAAATTTGTTCAACTCTGTTTGCCTTTGTTTAACTCTGGTTAACACTCTTTGCTTCTGTTGAACTGTGTTTGCCTCTCTTTGACTCTGTTTAACACTGTTTGCCTCTGTTTCCTTTTGCCTAACTCTGTTTACCTCTGTTAAACTCTGTTTGCCTCTATTTAACTGCGATTGCTTCTGTTTAACTGTGTTTGCCTCTGCTTAACTCTGCATAACACTGTTTGCCTCTGTTTAACTCTGTTTGCCTTGTTTAACTCTGTTTAACTTTGTTAGCCTCTGTTTATCTGTGTTTGCATCTGTTTAAGTCTGTTTAACTCTGTTCGCCTCTGTTCGCCTCTGTTTAACTCTGTTTGCCTCTGTTTTACTCTGTTTGCCTCTGTTTAACTCTGTTTAACTCTGTTTGCCTCTGTTTGCCTCTGTTTAATTCTGTGACACACTGTTTGCCTCTGTGCAACTGTGTTTGCCTCTGTTTAACTGTGTTTAACTCTGTTTCAATCTGCTTCACTCTGCTGCCTCTGTCCAACTGTGTTTTCCTCTGTTTGCCTCTGTTTAACTCTCTTTACCTCTGTCTGCCTCTGTTTAACTCTGTTTGCCTCTGTTTAATCCTATTTGCCTCTGCTTAACTCTGTTTAACTCTGTTTGCCTCTGTTTGCCTCTGTTTAACTCTCTTTACCTCTGTTTGCCTCTGTTTAACTCTTTTTAACCCTGTTCTCCTCTTTTTAAATCTGTTTGCCTCTGTTAAACTCCGTATAACCCTGTTTTCCTCTCTTTCACTCTGTTTAAAACTGTTTAACTCTGTTTGCCTCTGTTTAACTCTGTTCAAATCTGTTTGCCTCTGTTTCACTGTGTTTGCCTCTGTTAAACTCTGTTTACCTCCGTGTGCCTCTGTTTAAATCTATTTAACTCTGTTTAACTCTGTTTGCCCCTGTTTAACTCTGTTTGCCTCTATTTAACTCTGTTTTCCTCTGTTTTGATCTGTTTAACTGTGTTTGCATTTGTTTAACTCTGTTTAACTCTGTTTGCCTCAGTTTGCCTCTGTGTAAATTTGTTCAACTCTGTTTGCCTTTGTTTAACTCTGGTTAACTCTGTTTGCTTCTGTTTTACTGTGTTTGCCTCTCTTTAACTCTGTTTAACGCTGTTTGCCTCTGTTTCACTTTGCCTAACTCTGTTTACCTCTGTTAAACTCTGTTTGCCTCTATTTAACTGCAATTGCCTCTGTTTAACTGTGTTTGACTCTGTTTGCCTCTGATTAACTCTGTTTGCCTCGCTTTAACTGTGTTTGCCTCTGTTTAACTCTGTTTAACTTTGTCTGCCTCTTTTTTAATCTATTTGCCTCTGCTTATCTCTGTTTAACTCTGTTTGCCTCTGTTTGCCTCTGTTTAAATCTGTTTGCCTCTGTTGAACTGTGATTGCCTCTGTTTCACTCTGTTTGCCTCTGTCTGCCTCTCTTTCACTCTGTTTGCCTCGGTTTAACTCAGTTTGCCTCTGTTTAACTCTGTTTGCCTCTGTTTGCCTCTGTTTCACTCTGTGTCCCTCTGTTTAACTCGATTAAACTCTGTTTGCCAGTGTTTGCCTCTGTGTAAATCTGTTTGCCACTGTTTGCCTCTGTTTAACTGTGTTTGCCATGTTTAACTCTGTTTAACCCTGTTTGCATCTTATTAAATCTGTTTGCCTCTGTTTAACTCTCTTTGCCTCTGTTTAACTCTCTTTGCCACTGTTTGCCTCTGTTTAACTCTGATTGCCTCTTTTTAACTCTGTTTTCCTTTGTTTTGCTCTGTTTAACTGTGTTTGCATCTGTTTGACTCTGTTTAACTCTGTTTGCCACTGTTTGCCTCTCTTCAACTCTGTTTGCCTCTGCTTAACTCTGTTTTCCTCTGTTTGCCTCTGTTTAACTGTGTTTGCATCTGTTTAACTCTGTTTAACGCTGTTTGCCTCAGTTTGCCTCTGTGTAAATTTGTTCAACTCTGTTTGCCTTTGTTTAACTCTGGTTAACACTCTTTGCTTCTGTTGAACTGTGTTTGCCTCTGCTTAACTCTGCATAACACTGTTTGCCTCTGTTTAACTCTGTTTGCCTTGTTTAACTCTGTTTAACTTTGTTAGCCTCTGTTTATCTGTGTTTGCATCTGTTTAAGTCTGTTTAACTCTGTTCGCCTCTGTTTGCCTCTGTTTAACTCTGTTTGCCTCTGTTTTACTCTGTTTGCCTCTGTTTAACTCTGTTTAACTCTGTTTGCCTCTGTTTGCCTCTGTTTAATTCTGTGACACACTGTTTGCCTCTGTGCAACTGTGTTTGCCTCTGTATAACTGTGTTTAACTCTGTTCCACTCTGCTTCACTCTGCTGCCTCTGTCCAACTGTGTTTTCCTCTGTTTGCCTCTGTTTAACTCTCTTTACCTCTGTTTGCCTCTGTTTAACTCTGTTTGCCTCTGTTTAATTCTATTTGCCTCTGCTTAACTCTGTTTAACTCTGTTTGCCTCTGTTTGCCTCTGCTTAACTCTCTTTACCTCTGTTTGCCTCTGTTTAACTCTGTTTAACCCTGTTCTCCTCTTTTTAAATCTGTTTGCCTCTGTTAAACTCTGTATAACCCTGTTTTCCTCTGTTTCTCTCTGTTTAAAACTGTTTAACTCTGTTTGCCTCTGTTTAACTCTGTTTGCCTTGTTTAACTCTGTTTAACTTTGTTAGCCTCTGTTTATCTGTGTTTGCATCTGTTTAAGTCTGTTTAACTCTGTTCGCCTCTGTTCGCCTCTGTTTAACTCTGTTTGCCTCTGTTTTACTCTGTTTGCCTCTGTTTAACTCTGTTTAACTCTGTTTGCCTCTGTTTGCCTCTGTTTAATTCTGGGACACTCTGTTTGCCTCTGTGCAACTGTGTTTGCCTCTGTTTAACTGTGTTTAACTCTGTTTCACTCTGCTTCACTCTGCTGCCTCTGTCCAACTGTGTTTTCCTCTGTTTGCCTCTGTTTAACTCTCTTTACCTCTGTTTGCCTCTTTTTAACTCTGTTTGCCTCTGTTTAATTCTATTTGCCTCTGCTTAACTCTGTTTAACTCTGTTTGCCTCTGTTTGCCTCTGTTTAACTCTCTTTACCTCTGTTTGCCTCTGTTTAACTCTGTTTAACCCTGTTCTCCTCTTTTTAAATCTGTTTGCCTCTGTTAAACTCCGTATAACCCTGTTTTCCTCTGTTTCACTCTGTTTAAAACTGTTTAACTCTGTTTGCCTCTGTTTAACTCTGTTCAAATCTGTTTGCCTCTGTTTCACTGTGTTTGCCTCTGTTAAACTCTGTTTACCTCCGTGTGTCTCTGTTTAAATCTATTTAACTCTGTTTAACTCTGTTTGCCCCTGTTTAACTCTGTTTGCCTCTATTTAACTCTGTTTTCCTCTGTTTTGATCTGTTTAACTGTGTTTGCATTTGTTTAACTCTGGTTAACTCTGTTTGCTTCTGTTTAACTGTGTTTGCCTCTCTTGAACTCCCTTTAACGCTGTTTGCCTCTGTTTCACTTTGCCTAACTCTGTTTACCTCTGTTAAACTCTGTTTGCCTCTATTTAACTGCAATTACCTCTGTTTAACTGTGTTTGACTCTGTTTGCCTCTGATTAACTCTGTTTGCCTCTGCTTAACTGCGTTTGCCTCTGTGTAACTCTGTTTGCCTCTGTTTGCCTCGCTTTAACTGTGTTTGCCTCTGTTTAACTCTGTTTAACTTTGTCTGCCTCTTTTTTAATCTGTTTGCCTCTGCTTATCTCTGTTTAACTCTGTTTGCCTCTGTTTGCCTCTGTTTAACTCTGTTTGCCTCTGTTGAACTGTGATGGCCTCTGTTTCACTCTGTTTGCCTCTGTCTGCCTCTCTTTCACTCTGTTTGCCTCTGTTTAACTCAGTTTGCCTCTGTTTAACTCTGTTTGCCTCTGTTTGCCTCTGTTTCACTCTGTTTCCCTCTGTTTAACTCGGTTAAACTCTGTTTGCCAGTGTTTGCCTCTGTGTAAATCTGTTTGCCACTGTTTGCCTCTGCTTAGCTGTGTTTGCCATGTTTAACTCTGTTTAACCCTGTTTGCATCTTATTAAATCTGTTTGCCTCTGTTTAACTCTCTTTGCCTCTGTTTAACTCTCTTTGCCACTGTTTGCCTCTGTTTAATTCTGTTTGCCTCTATTTAACTCTGTTTTCCTTTGTTTTGCTCTGTTTAACTGTGTTTGCATCTGTTTGACTCTGTTTAACTCTGTTTGCCACTGTTTGCCTCTCTTCAACTCTGTTTGCCTCTGCTTAACTCTGTTTTCCTCTGTTTGCCTCTGTTTAACTGTGTTTGCATCTGTTTAACTCTGTTTAACGCTGTTTGCCTCAGTTTGCCTCTGTGTAAATTTGTTCAACTCTGTTTGCCTTTGTTTAACTCTGGTTAACACTCTTTGCTTCTGTTGAACTGTGTTTGCCTCTCTTTGACTCTGTTTAACACGGTTTGCCTCTGTTTCCTTTTGCCTAACTCTGTTTACCTCTGTTAAACTCTGTTTGCCTCTATTTAACTGCGATTGCTTCTGTTTAACTGTGTTTGCCTCTGCTTAACTCTGCATAACACTGTTTGCCTCTGTTTAACTCTGTTTGCCTTGTTTAACTCTGTTTAACTTTGTTATCCTCTGTTTATCTGTGTTTGCATCTGTTTAAGTCTGTTTCACTCTGTTTGCCTCTGTTTAACTCTGTTTGCCTCTGTTTGCCTCTGTTTAATTCTGTGACACTCTGTTTGCCTCTGTGCAACTGTGTTTGCCTCTGTTTAACTGTGTTTAACTCTGTTTCACTCTGCTTCAATCTGCTGCCTCTGTCCAACTGTGTTTTCCTCTGTTTGCCTCTGTTTAACTCTCTTTACCTCTGTTTGCCTCTGTTTAACTCTGTTTGCCTCTGTTTAATTCTATTTGCCTCTGCTTAACTCTGTTTAACTCTGTTTGCCTCTGTTTGCCTCTGTTTAACTCTCTTTACCTCTGTTTGCCTCTGTTTAACTCTGTTTACCCCTAATCTGCTCTTTTTAAATCTGTTTGCCTCTGTTAAACTCCGTATAACCCTGTTTTCCTCTGTTTCTCTCTGTTTAAAACTGTTTAACTGTTTGCCTCTGTTTAACTCTGTTCAAATCTGTTTGCCTCTGTTTCACTGTGTTTGCCTCTGTTAAACTCTGTTTACCTCCGTGTGCCTCTGTTTAAATCTATTTAACTCTGTTTAACTCTGTTTGCCCCTGTTTAACTCTGTTTGCCTCTATTTAACTCTGTTTTCCTCTGTTTTGATCTGTTTAACTGTGTTTGCATTTGTTTAACTCTGTTTAACTCTGTTTAACTCTGTTTGCCTCAGTTTGCCTCTGTGTAAATTTGTTCAACTCTGTTTGCCTTTGTTTAACTCTGGTTAACTCTGTTTGCTTCTGTTTAACTGTGTTTGCCTCTCTTTAACTCTGTTTAACGCTGTTTGCCTCTGTTTCACTTTGCCTAACTCTGTTTACCTCTGTTAAACTCTGTTTGCCTCTATTTAACTGCAATTGACTCTGTTTAACTGTGTTTGACTCTGTTTGCCTCTGATTAACTCTGTTTGCCTCGCTTTAACTGTGTTTGCCTCTGTTTAACTCTGTTTAACTTTGTCTGCCTCTTTTTTAATCTGTTTGCCTCTGCTTATCTCTGTTTAACTCTGTTTGCCTCTGTTTGCCTCTGTTTAACTCTGTTTGCCTCTGTTGAACTGTGATTGCCTCTGTTTCACTCTGTTTGCCTCTGTCTGCCTCTCTTTCACTCTGTTTGCCTGTTTAACTCAATTTGCCTCTGTTTCACTCTGTTTGCCTCTGTTTGCCTCTGTTTCACTCTGTTTCCCTCTGTTTAACTCGGTTAAACTCTGTTTGCCAGTGTTTGCCTCTGTGTAAATCTGTTTGCCACTGTTTGCCTCTGTTTAACTGTGTTTGCCATGTTTAACACTGTTTAACCCTGTTTGCATCTTATTAAATCTGTTTGCCTCTGTTTAACTCTCTTTGCCTCTGTTTAACTCTCTTTGCCACTGTTTGCCTCTGTTTAACTCTGTTTGCCTCTTTTTAACTCTGTTTTCCTTTGTTTTGCTCTGTTTAACTGTGTTTGCATCTGTTTGACTCTGTTTAACTCTGTTTGCCACTCTTTGCCTCTCTTCAACTCTGTTTGCCTCTGCTTAACTCTGTTTTCCTCTGTTTGCCTCTGTTTAACTGTGTTTGCATCTGTTCAACTCTGTTTAACGCTGTTTGCCTCAGTTTGCCTCTGTGTAAATTTGTTCAACTCTGTTTGCCTTTGTTTAACTCTGGTTAACACTCTTTGCTTCTGTTGAACTGTGTTTGCCTCTCTTTGACTCTGTTTAACACGGTTTGCCTCTGTTTCCTTTTGCCTAACTCTGTTTACCTCTGTTAAACTCTGTTTGCCTCTATTTAACTGCGATTGCTTCTGTTTAACTGTGTTTGCCTCTGCTTAACTCTGCATAACACTGTTTGCCTCTGTTTAACTCTGTTTGCCTTGTTTAACTCTGTTTAACTTTGTTATCCTCTGTTTATCTGTGTTTGCATCTGTTTAAGTCTGTTTCACTCTGTTTGCCTCTGTTTAACTCTGTTTGCCTCTGTTTGCCTCTGTTTAATTCTGTGACACTCTGTTTGCCTCTGTGCAACTGTGTTTGCCTCTGTTTAACTGTGTTTAACTCTGTTTCACTCTGCTTCAATCTGCTGCCTCTGTCCAACTGTGTTTTCCTCTGTTTGCCTCTGTTTAACTCTCTTTACCTCTGTTTGCCTCTGTTTAACTCTGTTTGCCTCTGTTTAATTCTATTTGCCTCTGCTTAACTCTGTTTAACTCTGTTTGCCTCTGTTTGCCTCTGTTTAACTCTCTTTACCTCTGTTTGCCTCTGTTTAACTCTGTTTACCCCTAATCTGCTCTTTTTAAATCTGTTTGCCTCTGTTAAACTCCGTATAACCCTGTTTTCCTCTGTTTCTCTCTGTTTAAAACTGTTTAACTGTTTGCCTCTGTTTAACTCTGTTCAAATCTGTTTGCCTCTGTTTCACTGTGTTTGCCTCTGTTAAACTCTGTTTACCTCCGTGTGCCTCTGTTTAAATCTATTTAACTCTGTTTAACTCTGTTTGCCCCTGTTTAACTCTGTTTGCCTCTATTTAACTCTGTTTTCCTCTGTTTTGATCTGTTTAACTGTGTTTGCATTTGTTTAACTCTGTTTAACTCTGTTTAACTCTGTTTGCCTCAGTTTGCCTCTGTGTAAATTTGTTCAACTCTGTTTGCCTCTGTTTAACTCTGTTTAACTTTGTCTGCCTCTTTTTTAATCTATTTGCCTCTGCTTATCTCTGTTTAACTCTGTTTGCCTCTGTTTGCCTCTGTTTAAATCTGTTTGCCTCTGTTGAACTGTGATTGCCTCTGTTTCACTCTGTTTGCCTCTGTCTGCCTCTCTTTCACTCTGTTTGCCTCGGTTTAACTCAGTTTGCCTCTGTTTAACTCTGTTTGCCTCTGTTTGCCTCTGTTTCACTCTGTGTCCCTCTG
Source organism: Isurus oxyrinchus (assembly GCA_026770705.1). Classification (NCBI taxonomy): domain Eukaryota; kingdom Metazoa; phylum Chordata; class Chondrichthyes; order Lamniformes; family Lamnidae; genus Isurus; species Isurus oxyrinchus. The sequence goes on along the minus strand of JANJGN010001240.1, from coordinate 106,279 downwards.
TTTAACTCGATTAAACTCTGTTTGCCAGTGTTTGCCTCTGTGTAAATCTGTTTGCCACTGTTTGCCTCTGTTTAACTGTGTTTGCCATGTTTAACTCTGTTTAACCCTGTTTGCATCTTATTAAATCTGTTTGCCTCTGTTTAACTCTCTTTGCCTCTGTTTAACTCTCTTTGCCACTGTTTGCCTCTGTTTAACTCTGATTGCCTCTTTTTAACTCTGTTTTCCTTTGTTTTGCTCTGTTTAACTGTGTTTGCATCTGTTTGACTCTGTTTAACTCTGTTTGCCACTGTTTGCCTCTCTTCAACTCTGTTTGCCTCTGCTTAACTCTGTTTTCCTCTGTTTGCCTCTGTTTAACTGTGTTTGCATCTGTTTAACTCTGTTTAACGCTGTTTGCCTCAGTTTGCCTCTGTGTAAATTTGTTCAACTCTGTTTGCCTTTGTTTAACTCTGGTTAACACTCTTTGCTTCTGTTGAACTGTGTTTGCCTCTGCTTAACTCTGCATAACACTGTTTGCCTCTGTTTAACTCTGTTTGCCTTGTTTAACTCTGTTTAACTTTGTTAGCCTCTGTTTATCTGTGTTTGCATCTGTTTAAGTCTGTTTAACTCTGTTCGCCTCTGTTCGCCTCTGTTTAACTCTGTTTGCCTCTGTTTTACTCTGTTTGCCTCTGTTTAACTCTGTTTAACTCTGTTTGCCTCTGTTTGCCTCTGTTTAATTCTGTGACACACTGTTTGCCTCTGTGCAACTGTGTTTGCCTCTGTATAACTGTGTTTAACTCTGTTCCACTCTGCTTCACTCTGCTGCCTCTGTCCAACTGTGTTTTCCTCTGTTTGCCTCTGTTTAACTCTCTTTACCTCTGTTTGCCTCTGTTTAACTCTGTTTGCCTCTGTTTAATTCTATTTGCCTCTGCTTAACTCTGTTTAACTCTGTTTGCCTCTGTTTGCCTCTGCTTAACTCTCTTTACCTCTGTTTGCCTCTGTTTAACTCTGTTTAACCCTGTTCTCCTCTTTTTAAATCTGTTTGCCTCTGTTAAACTCTGTATAACCCTGTTTTCCTCTGTTTCTCTCTGTTTAAAACTGTTTAACTCTGTTTGCCTCTGTTTAACTCTGTTTGCCTTGTTTAACTCTGTTTAACTTTGTTAGCCTCTGTTTATCTGTGTTTGCATCTGTTTAAGTCTGTTTAACTCTGTTCGCCTCTGTTCGCCTCTGTTTAACTCTGTTTGCCTCTGTTTTACTCTGTTTGCCTCTGTTTAACTCTGTTTAACTCTGTTTGCCTCTGTTTGCCTCTGTTTAATTCTGGGACACTCTGTTTGCCTCTGTGCAACTGTGTTTGCATCTGTTTAACTGTGTTTAACTCTGTTTCACTCTGCTTCACTCTGCTGCCTCTGTCCAACTGTGTTTTCCTCTGTTTGCCTCTGTTTAACTCTCTTTACCTCTGTTTGCCTCTGTTTAACTCTGTTTGCCTCTGTTTAATTCTATTTGCCTCTGCTTAACTCTGTTTAACTCTGTTTGCCTCTGTTTGCCTCTGTTTAACTCTCTTTACCTCTGTTTGCCTCTGTTTAACTCTGTTTAACCCTGTTCTCCTCTTTTTAAATCTGTTTGCCTCTGTTAAACTCCGTATAACCCTGTTTTCCTCTGTTTCACTCTGTTTAAAACTGTTTAACTCTGTTTGCCTCTGTTTAACTCTGTTCAAATCTGTTTGCCTCTGTTTCACTGTGTTTGCCTCTGTTAAACTCTGTTTACCTCCGTGTGTCTCTGTTTAAATCTATTTAACTCTGTTTAACTCTGTTTGCCCCTGTTTAACTCTGTTTGCCTCTATTTAACTCTGTTTTCCTCTGTTTTGATCTGTTTAACTGTGTTTGCATTTGTTTAACTCTGGTTAACTCTGTTTGCTTCTGTTTAACTGTGTTTGCCTCTCTTGAACTCCCTTTAACGCTGTTTGCCTCTGTTTCACTTTGCCTAACTCTGTTTACCTCTGTTAAACTCTGTTTGCCTCTATTTAACTGCAATTACCTCTGTTTAACTGTGTTTGACTCTGTTTGCCTCTGATTAACTCTGTTTGCCTCTGCTTAACTGCGTTTGCCTCTGTGTAACTCTGTTTGCCTCTGTTTGCCTCGCTTTAACTGTGTTTGCCTCTGTTTAACTCTGTTTAACTTTGTCTGCCTCTTTTTTAATCTGTTTGCCTCTGCTTATCTCTGTTTAACTCTGTTTGCCTCTGTTTGCCTCTGTTTAACTCTGTTTGCCTCTGTTGAACTGTGATGGCCTCTGTTTCACTCTGTTTGCCTCTGTCTGCCTCTCTTTCACTCTGTTTGCCTCTGTTTAACTCAGTTTGCCTCTGTTTAACTCTGTTTGCCTCTGTTTGCCTCTGTTTCACTCTGTTTCCCTCTGTTTAACTCGGTTAAACTCTGTTTGCCAGTGTTTGCCTCTGTGTAAATCTGTTTGCCACTGTTTGCCTCTGCTTAGCTGTGTTTGCCATGTTTAACTCTGTTTAACCCTGTTTGCATCTTATTAAATCTGTTTGCCTCTGTTTAACTCTCTTTGCCTCTGTTTAACTCTCTTTGCCACTGTTTGCCTCTGTTTAATTCTGTTTGCCTCTATTTAACTCTGTTTTCCTTTGTTTTGCTCTGTTTAACTGTGTTTGCATCTGTTTGACTCTGTTTAACTCTGTTTGCCACTGTTTGCCTCTCTTCAACTCTGTTTGCCTCTGCTTAACTCTGTTTTCCTCTGTTTGCCTCTGTTTAACTGTGTTTGCATCTGTTTAACTCTGTTTAACGCTGTTTGCCTCAGTTTGCCTCTGTGTAAATTTGTTCAACTCTGTTTGCCTTTGTTTAACTCTGGTTAACACTCTTTGCTTCTGTTGAACTGTGTTTGCCTCTCTTTGACTCTGTTTAACACGGTTTGCCTCTGTTTCCTTTTGCCTAACTCTGTTTACCTCTGTTAAACTCTGTTTGCCTCTATTTAACTGCGATTGCTTCTGTTTAACTGTGTTTGCCTCTGCTTAACTCTGCATAACACTGTTTGCCTCTGTTTAACTCTGTTTGCCTTGTTTAACTCTGTTTAACTTTGTTATCCTCTGTTTATCTGTGTTTGCATCTGTTTAAGTCTGTTTCACTCTGTTTGCCTCTGTTTAACTCTGTTTAACTCTGTTTGCCTCTGTTTAATTCTGTGACACTCTGTTTGCCTCTGTGCAACTGTGTTTGCCTCTGTTTAACTGTGTTTAACTCTGTTTCACTCTGCTTCAATCTGCTGCCTCTGTCCAACTGTGTTTTCCTCTGTTTGCCTCTGTTTAACTCTCTTTACCTCTGTTTGCCTCTGTTTAACTCTGTTTGCCTCTGTTTAATTCTATTTGCCGCTGCTTAACTCTGTTTAACTCTGTTTGCCTCTGTTTGCCTCTGTTTAACTCTCTTTACCTCTGTTTGCCTCTGTTTAACTCTGTTTACCCCTAATCTGCTCTTTTTAAATCTGTTTGCCTCTGTTAAACTCCGTATAACCCTGTTTTCCTCTGTTTCTCTCTGTTTAAAACTGTTTAACTGTTTGCCTCTGTTTAACTCTGTTCAAATCTGTTTGCCTCTGTTTCACTGTGTTTGCCTCTGTTAAACTCTGTTTACCTCCGTGTGCCTCTGTTTAAATCTATTTAACTCTGTTTAACTCTGTTTGCCCCTGTTTAACTCTGTTTGCCTCTATTTAACTCTGTTTTCCTCTGTTTTGATCTGTTTAACTGTGTTTGCATTTGTTTAACTCTGTTTAACTCTGTTTAACTCTGTTTGCCTCAGTTTGCCTCTGTGTAAATTTGTTCAACTCTGTTTGCCTTTGTTTAACTCTGGTTAACTCTGTTTGCTTCTGTTTAACTGTGTTTGCCTCTCTTTAACTCTGTTTAACGCTGTTTGCCTCTGTTTCACTTTGCCTAACTCTGTTTACCTCTGTTAAACTCTGTTTGCCTCTATTTAACTGCAATTGACTCTGTTTAACTGTGTTTGACTCTGTTTGCCTCTGATTAACTCTGTTTGCCTCGCTTTAACTGTGTTTGCCTCTGTTTAACTCTGTTTAACTTTGTCTGCCTCTTTTTTAATCTGTTTGCCTCTGCTTATCTCTGTTTAACTCTGTTTGCCTCTGTTTGCCTCTGTTTAACTCTGTTTGCCTCTGTTGAACTGTGATTGCCTCTGTTTCACTCTGTTTGCCTCTGTCTGCCTCTATTTCACTCTGTTTGCCTGTTTAACTCAATTTGCCTCTGTTTCACTCTGTTTGCCTCTGTTTGCCTCTGTTTCACTCTGTTTCCCTCTGTTTAACTCGGTTAAACTCTGTTTGCCAGTGTTTGCCTCTGTGTAAATCTGTTTGCCACTGTTTGCCTCTGTTTAACTGTGTTTGCCATGTTTAACACTGTTTAACCCTGTTTGCATCTTATTAAATCTGTTTGCCTCTGTTTAACTCTCTTTGCCTCTGTTTAACTCTCTTTGCCACTGTTTGCCTCTGTTTAACTCTGTTTGCCTCTTTTTAACTCTGTTTTCCTTTGTTTTGCTCTGTTTAACTGTGTTTGCATCTGTTTGACTCTGTTTAACTCTGTTTGCCACTCTTTGCCTCTCTTCAACTCTGTTTGCCTCTGCTTAACTCTGTTTTCCTCTGTTTGCCTCTGTTTAACTGTGTTTGCATCTGTTCAACTCTGTTTAACGCTGTTTTCCTCAGTTTGCCTCTGTGTAAATTTGTTCAACTCTGTTTGCCTTTGTTTAACTCTGGTTAACACTCTTTGCTTCTGTTGAACTGTGTTTGCCTCTCTTTGACTCTGTTTAACACGGTTTGCCTCTGTTTCCTTTTGCCTAACTCTGTTTACCTCTGTTAAACTCTGTTTGCCTCTATTTAACTGCGATTGCTTCTGTTTAACTGTGTTTGCCTCTGCTTAACTCTGCATAACACTGTTTGCCTCTGTTTAACTCTGTTTGCCTTGTTTAACTCTGTTTAACTTTGTTATCCTCTGTTTATCTGTGTTTGCATCTGTTTAAGTCTGTTTCACTCTGTTTGCCTCTGTTTAACTCTGTTTGCCTCTGTTTGCCTCTGTTTAATTCTGTGACACTCTGTTTGCCTCTGTGCAACTGTGTTTGCCTCTGTTTAACTGTGTTTAACTCTGTTTCACTCTGCTTCAATCTGCTGCCTCTGTCCAACTGTGTTTTCCTCTGTTTGCCTCTGTTTAACTCTCTTTACCTCTGTTTGCCTCTGTTTAACTCTGTTTGCCTCTGTTTAATTCTATTTGCCTCTGCTTAACTCTGTTTAACTCTGTTTGCCTCTGTTTGCCTCTGTTTAACTCTCTTTACCTCTGTTTGCCTCTGTTTAACTCTGTTTACCCCTAATCTGCTCTTTTTAAATCTGTTTGCCTCTGTTAAACTCCGTATAACCCTGTTTTCCTCTGTTTCTCTCTGTTTAAAACTGTTTAACTGTTTGCCTCTGTTTAACTCTGTTCAAATCTGTTTGCCTCTGTTTCACTGTGTTTGCCTCTGTTAAACTCTGTTTACCTCCGTGTGCCTCTGTTTAAATCTATTTAACTCTGTTTAACTCTGTTTGCCCCTGTTTAACTCTGTTTGCCTCTATTTAACTCTGTTTTCCTCTGTTTTGATCTGTTTAACTGTGTTTGCATTTGTTTAACTCTGTTTAACTCTGTTTAACTCTGTTTGCCTCAGTTTGCCTCTGTGTAAATTTGTTCAACTCTGTTTGCCTCTGTTTAACTCTGTTTAACTTTGTCTGCCTCTTTTTTAATCTATTTGCCTCTGCTTATCTCTGTTTAACTCTGTTTGCCTCTGTTTGCCTCTGTTTAAATCTGTTTGCCTCTGTTGAACTGTGATTGCCTCTGTTTCACTCTGTTTGCCTCTGTCTGCCTCTCTTTCACTCTGTTTGCCTCGGTTTAACTCAGTTTGCCTCTGTTTAACTCTGTTTGCCTCTGTTTGCCTCTGTTTCACTCTGTGTCCCTCTGTTTAACTCGATTAAACTCTGTTTGCCAGTGTTTGCCTCTGTGTAAATCTGTTTGCCACTGTTTGCCTCTGTTTAACTGTGTTTGCCATGTTTAACTCTGTTTAACCCTGTTTGCATCTTATTAAATCTGTTTGCCTCTGTTTAACTCTCTTTGCCTCTGTTTAACTCTCTTTGCCACTGTTTGCCTCTGTTTAACTCTGATTGCCTCTTTTTAACTCTGTTTTCCTTTGTTTTGCTCTGTTTAACTGTGTTTGCATCTGTTTGACTCTGTTTAACTCTGTTTGCCACTCTTTGCCTCTCTTCAACTCTGTTTGCCTCTGCTTAACTCTGTTTTCCTCTGTTTGCCTCTGTTTAACTGTGTTTGCATCTGTTCAACTCTGTTTAACGCTGTTTGCCTCAGTTTGCCTCTGTGTAAATTTGTTCAACTCTGTTTGCCTTTGTTTAACTCTGGTTAACACTCTTTGCTTCTGTTGAACTGTGTTTGCCTCTCTTTGACTCTGTTTAACACGGTTTGCCTCTGTTTCCTTTTGCCTAACTCTGTTTACCTCTGTTAAACTCTGTTTGCCTCTATTTAACTGCGATTGCTTCTGTTTAACTGTGTTTGCCTCTGCTTAACTCTGCATAACACTGTTTGCCTCTGTTTAACTCTGTTTGCCTTGTTTAACTCTGTTTAACTTTGTTATCCTCTGTTTATCTGTGTTTGCATCTGTTTAAGTCTGTTTCACTCTGTTTGCCTCTGTTTAACTCTGTTTGCCTCTGTTTGCCTCTGTTTAATTCTGTGACACTCTGTTTGCCTCTGTGCAACTGTGTTTGCCTCTGTTTAACTGTGTTTAACTCTGTTTCACTCTGCTTCAATCTGCTGCCTCTGTCCAACTGTGTTTTCCTCTGTTTGCCTCTGTTTAACTCTCTTTACCTCTGTTTGCCTCTGTTTAACTCTGTTTGCCTCTGTTTAATTCTATTTGCCTCTGCTTAACTCTGTTTAACTCTGTTTGCCTCTGTTTGCCTCTGTTTAACTCTCTTTACCTCTGTTTGCCTCTGTTTAACTCTGTTTACCCCTAATCTGCTCTTTTTAAATCTGTTTGCCTCTGTTAAACTCCGTATAACCCTGTTTTCCTCTGTTTCTCTCTGTTTAAAACTGTTTAACTGTTTGCCTCTGTTTAACTCTGTTCAAATCTGTTTGCCTCTGTTTCACTGTGTTTGCCTCTGTTAAACTCTGTTTACCTCCGTGTGCCTCTGTTTAAATCTATTTAACTCTGTTTAACTCTGTTTGCCCCTGTTTAACTCTGTTTGCCTCTATTTAACTCTGTTTTCCTCTGTTTTGATCTGTTTAACTGTGTTTGCATTTGTTTAACTCTGTTTAACTCTGTTTAACTCTGTTTGCCTCAGTTTGCCTCTGTGTAAATTTGTTCAACTCTGTTTGCCTTTGTTTAACTCTGGTTAACTCTGTTTGCTTCTGTTTAACTGTGTTTGCCTCTCTTTAACTCTGTTTAACGCTGTTTGCCTCTGTTTCACTTTGCCTAACTCTGTTTACCTCTGTTAAACTCTGTTTGCCTCTATTTAACTGCAATTGACTCTGTTTAACTGTGTTTGACTCTGTTTGCCTCTGATTAACTCTGTTTGCCTCGCTTTAACTGTGTTTGCCTCTGTTTAACTCTGTTTAACTTTGTCTGCCTCTTTTTTAATCTGTTTGCCTCTGCTTATCTCTGTTTAACTCTGTTTGCCTCTGTTTGCCTCTGTTTAACTCTGTTTGCCTCTGTTGAACTGTGATTGCCTCTGTTTCACTCTGTTTGCCTCTGTCTGCCTCTCTTTCACTCTGTTTGCCTGTTTAACTCAATTTGCCTCTGTTTCACTCTGTTTGCCTCTGTTTGCCTCTGTTTCACTCTGTTTCCCTCTGTTTAACTCGGTTAAACTCTGTTTGCCAGTGTTTGCCTCTGTGTAAATCTGTTTGCCACTGTTTGCCTCTGTTTAACTGTGTTTGCCATGTTTAACACTGTTTAACCCTGTTTGCATCTTATTAAATCTGTTTGCCTCTGTTTAACTCTCTTTGCCTCTGTTTAACTCTCTTTGCCACTGTTTGCCTCTGTTTAACTCTGTTTGCCTCTTTTTAACTCTGTTTTCCTTTGTTTTGCTCTGTTTAACTGTGTTTGCATCTGTTTGACTCTGTTTAACTCTGTTTGCCACTCTTTGCCTCTCTTCAACTCTGTTTGCCACTCTTTGCCTCTCTTCAACTCTGTTTGCCTCTGCTTAACTCTGTTTTCCTCTGTTTGCCTCTGTTTAACTGTGTTTGCATCTGTTCAACTCTGTTTAACGCTGTTTGCCTCAGTTTGCCTCTGTGTAAATTTGTTCAACTCTGTTTGCCTTTGTTTAACTCTGGTTAACACTCTTTGCTTCTGTTGAACTGTGTTTGCCTCTCTTTGACTCTGTTTAACACGGTTTGCCTCTGTTTCCTTTTGCCTAACTCTGTTTACCTCTGTTAAACTCTGTTTGCCTCTATTTAACTGCGATTGCTTCTGTTTAACTGTGTTTGCCTCTGCTTAACTCTGCATAACACTGTTTGCCTCTGTTTAACTCTGTTTGCCTTGTTTAACTCTGTTTAACTTTGTTATCCTCTGTTTATCTGTGTTTGCATCTGTTTAAGTCTGTTTCACTCTGTTTGCCTCTGTTTAACTCTGTTTGCCTCTGTTTGCCTCTGTTTAATTCTGTGACACTCTGTTTGCCTCTGTGCAACTGTGTTTGCCTCTGTTTAACTGTGTTTAACTCTGTTTCACTCTGCTTCAATCTGCTGCCTCTGTCCAACTGTGTTTTCCTCTGTTTGCCTCTGTTTAACTCTCTTTACCTCTGTTTGCCTCTGTTTAACTCTGTTTGCCTCTGTTTAATTCTATTTGCCTCTGCTTAACTCTGTTTAACTCTGTTTGCCTCTGTTTGCCTCTGTTTAACTCTCTTTACCTCTGTTTGCCTCTGTTTAACTCTGTTTACCCCTAATCTGCTCTTTTTAAATCTGTTTGCCTCTGTTAAACTCCGTATAACCCTGTTTTCCTCTGTTTCTCTCTGTTTAAAACTGTTTAACTGTTTGCCTCTGTTTAACTCTGTTCAAATCTGTTTGCCTCTGTTTCACTGTGTTTGCCTCTGTTAAACTCTGTTTACCTCCGTGTGCCTCTGTTTAAATCTATTTAACTCTGTTTAACTCTGTTTGCCCCTGTTTAACTCTGTTTGCCTCTATTTAACTCTGTTTTCCTCTGTTTTGATCTGTTTAACTGTGTTTGCATTTGTTTAACTCTGTTTAACTCTGTTTAACTCTGTTTGCCTCAGTTTGCCTCTGTGTAAATTTGTTCAACTCTGTTTGCCTTTGTTTAACTCTGGTTAACTCTGTTTGCTTCTGTTTAACTGTGTTTGCCTCTCTTTAACTCTGTTTAACGCTGTTTGCCTCTGTTTCACTTTGCCTAACTCTGTTTACCTCTGTTAAACTCTGTTTGCCTCTATTTAACTGCAATTGACTCTGTTTAACTGTGTTTGACTCTGTTTGCCTCTGATTAACTCTGTTTGCCTCGCTTTAACTGTGTTTGCCTCTGTTTAACTCTGTTTAACTTTGTCTGCCTCTTTTTTAATCTGTTTGCCTCTGCTTATCTCTGTTTAACTCTGTTTGCCTCTGTTTGCCTCTGTTTAACTCTGTTTGCCTCTGTTGAACTGTGATTGCCTCTGTTTCACTCTGTTTGCCTCTGTCTGCCTCTCTTTCACTCTGTTTGCCTGTTTAACTCAATTTGCCTCTGTTTCACTCTGTTTGCCTCTGTTTGCCTCTGTTTCACTCTGTTTCCCTCTGTTTAACTCGGTTAAACTCTGTTTGCCAGTGTTTGCCTCTGTGTAAATCTGTTTGCCACTGTTTGCCTCTGTTTAACTGTGTTTGCCATGTTTAACACTGTTTAACCCTGTTTGCATCTTATTAAATCTGTTTGCCTCTGTTTAACTCTCTTTGCCTCTGTTTAACTCTCTTTGCCACTGTTTGCCTCTGTTTAACTCTGTTTGCCTCTTTTTAACTCTGTTTTCCTTTGTTTTGCTCTGTTTAACTGTGTTTGCATCTGTTTGACTCTGTTTAACTCTGTTTGCCACTCTTTGCCTCTCTTCAACTCTGTTTGCCACTCTTTGCCTCTCTTCAACTCTGTTTGCCTCTGCTTAACTCTGTTTTCCTCTGTTTGCCTCTGTTTAACTGTGTTTGCATCTGTTCAACTCTGTTTAACGCTGTTTGCCTCAGTTTGCCTCTGTGTAAATTTGTTCAACTCTGTTTGCCTTTGTTTAACTCTGGTTAACACTCTTTGCTTCTGTTGAACTGTGTTTGCCTCTCTTTGACTCTGTTTAACACTGTTTGCCTCTGTTTCCTTTTGCCTAACTCTGTTTACCTCTGTTAAACTCTGTTTGCCTCTATTTAACTGCGATTGCTTCTGTTTAACTGTGTTTGCCTCTGCTTAACTCTGCATAACACTGTTTGCCTCTGTTAAACTCTGTTTGCCTTGTTTAACTCTGTTTAACTTTGTTAGCCTCTGTTTATCTGTGTTTGCATCTGTTTAAGTCTGTTTAACTCTGTTCGCCTCTGTTCGCCTCTGTTTAACTCTTTTTGCCTCTGTTTTAATGTTTGCCTCTGTTTAACTCTGTTTAACTCTGTTTGCCTCTGTTTGCCTCTGTTTAATTCTGTGACACACTGTTTGCCTCTGTGCAACTGTGTTTGCCTCTGTTTAACTGTGTTTAACTCTGTTTCAATCTGCTTCACTCTGCTGCCTCTGTCCAACTGTGTTTTCCTCTGTTTGCCTCTGTTTAACTCTCTTTACCTCTGTTTGCCTCTGTTTAACTCTGTTTGCCTCTGTTTAATCCTATTTGCCTCTGCTTAACTCTGTTTAACTCTGTTTGCCTCTGTTTGCCTCTGTTTAACTCTCTTTACCTCTGTTTGCCTCTGTTTAACTCTGTTTAACCCTGTTCTCCTCTTTTTAAATCTGTTTGCCTCTGTTAAACTCCGTATAACCCTGTTTTCCTCTCTTTCACTCTGTTTAAAACTGTTTAACTCTGTTTGCCTCTGTTTAACTCTGTTCAAATCTGTTTGCCTCTGTTTCACTGTGTTTGCCTCTGTTAAACTCTGTTTACCTCCGTGTGCCTCTGTTTAAATCTATTTAACTCTGTTTAACTCTGTTTGCCCCTGTTTAACTCTGTTTGCCTCTATTTAACTCTGTTTTCCTCTGTTTTGATCTGTTTAACTGTGTTTGCATTTGTTTAACTCTGTTTAACTCTGTTTGCCTCAGTTTGCCTCTGTGTAAATTTGTTCAACTCTGTTTGCCTTTGTTTAACTCTGGTTAACTCTGTTTGCTTCTGTTTAACTGTGTTTGCCTCTCTTTAACTCTGTTTAACGCTGTTTGCCTCTGTTTCACTTTGCCTAACTCTGTTTACCTCTGTTAAACTCTGTTTGCCTCTATTTAACTGCAATTGCCTCTGTTTAACTGTGTTTGACTCTGTTTGCCTCTGATTAACTCTGTTTGCCTCGCTTTAACTGTGTTTGCCTCTGTTTAACTCTGTTTAACTTTGTCTGCCTCTTTTTTAATCTGTTTGCCTCTGCTTATCTCTGTTTGCCTCTGTTTGCCTCTGTTTGCCTCTGTTTAACTCTGTTTGCCTCTGTTGAACTGTGATTGCCTCTGTTTCACTCTGTTTGCCTCTGTCTGCCTCTCTTTCACTCTGTTTGCCTCTGTTTAACTCAGTTTGCCTCTGTTTCACTCTGTTTGCCTCTGTTTGCCTCTGTTTCACTCTGTTTCCCTCTGTTTAACTCGGTTAAACTCTGTTTGCCAGTGTTTGCCTCTGTGTAAATCTGTTTGCCACTGTTTGCCTCTGTTTAACTGTGTTTGCCATGTTTAACTCTGTTTAATCCTGTTTGCATCTTATTAAATCTGTTTGCCTCTGTTTAACTCTCTTTGCCTCTGTTTAACTCTCTTTGCCACTGTTTGCCTCTGTTTAACTCTGTTTGCCTCTTTTTAACTCTGTTTTCATTTGTTTTGCTCTGTTTAACTGTGTTTGCATCTGTTTGACTCTGTTTAACTCTGTTTGCCACTGTTTGCCTCTCTTCAACTCTGTTTGCCTCTGCTTAACTCTGTTTTCCTCTGTTTGCCTCTGTTTAACTGTGTTTGCATCTGTTTAACTCTGTTTAACGCTGTTTGCCTCAGTTTGCCTCTGTGTAAATTTGTTCAACTCTGTTTGCCTTTGTTTAACTCTGGTTAACACTCTTTGCTTCTGTTAAACTGTGTTTGCCTCTGCTTTACTCTGCATAACACTGTTTGCCTCTGTTTAACTCTGTTTGCCTTGTTTAACTCTGTTTAACTTTGTTAGCCTCTGTTTATCTGTGTTTGCATCTGTTTAAGTCTGTTTAACTGTTCGCCTCTGTTTAACTCTGTTTGCCTCTGTTTTACTCTGTTTGCCTCTGTTTAACTCTGTTTAACTCTGTTTGCCTCTGTTTGCCTCTGTTTAATTCTGTGACACACTGTTTGCCTCTGTGCAACTGTGTTTGCCTCTGTTTAACTGTGTTTAACTCTGTTTCACTCTGCTTCACTCTGCTGCCTCTGTCCAACTGTGTTTTCCTCTGTTTGCCTCTGTTTAACTCTCTTTACCTCTGTTTGACTCTGTTTACCTCTGTTTGCCTCTGTTTGCCTCTGTTTAACTCTCTTTACCTCTGTTTGCCTCTGTTTAACTCTGTTTAACCCTGTTCTCCTCTTTTTAAATCTGTTTGCCTCTGTTAAACTCCGTATAACCCTGTTTTCCTCTGTTTCACTCTGTTTAAAACTCCGTATAACCCTGTTTGCCTCTGTTTAACCCTGTTCAAATCTGTTTGCCTCTGTTTCACTGTGTTTGCCTCTGTTAAACTCTGTTTACCTCCGTGTGCCTCTGTTTAAATCTATTTAACTCTGTTTAACTCTGTTTGCCCCTGTTTAACTCTGTTTGCCTCTATTTAACTCTGTTTTCCTCTGTTTTGATCTGTTTAACTGTGTTTGCATTTGTTTAACTCTGTTTAACTCTGTTTGCCTCAGTTTGCCTCTGTGTAAATTTGTTCAACTCTGTTTGCCTTTGTTTAACTCTGGTTAACTCTGTTTGCTTCTGTTTAACTGTGTTTGCCTCTCTTTAACTCTGTTTAACGCTGTTTGCCTCTGTTTCACTTTGCCTAACTCTGTTTACCTCTGTTAAACTCTGTTTGCCTCTATTTAACTGCAATTGCCTCTGTTTAACTGTGTTTGACTCTGTTTGCCTCTGATTAACTCTGTTTGCCTCGCTTTAACTGTGTTTGCCTCTGTTTAACTCTGTTTAACTTTGTCTGCCTCTTTTTTAATCTGTTTGCCTCTGCTTATCTCTGTTTGCCTCTGTTTGCCTCTGTTTGCCTCTGTTTAACTCTGTTTGCCTCTGTTGAACTGTGATTGCCTCTGTTTCACTCTGTTTGCCTCTGTCTGCCTCTCTTTCACTCTGTTTGCCTCTGTTTAACTCCGTTTGCCTCTGTTTCACTCTGTTTGCCTCTGTTTGCCTCTGTTTCACTCTGTTTCCCTCTGTTTAACTCGGTTAAACTCTGTTTGCCAGTGTTTGCCTCTGTGTAAATCTGTTTGCCACTGTTTGCCTCTGTTTAACTGTGTTTGCCATGTTTAACACTGTTTAACCCTGTTTGCATCTTATTAAATCTGTTTGCCTCTGTTTAACTCTCTTTGCCTCTGTTTAACTCTCTTTGCCACTGTTTGCCTTTGTTTAACTCTGTTTGCCTCTTTTTAACTCTGTTTTCCTTTGTTTTGCTCTGTTTAACTGTGTTTGCATCTGTTTGACTCTGTTTAACTCTGTTTGCCACTGTTTGCCTCTCTTCAACTCTGTTTGCCTCTGCTTAACTCTGTTTTCCTCTGTTTGCCTCTGTTTAACTGTGTTTGCATCTGTTCAACTCTGTTTAACGCTGTTTGCCTCAGTTTGCCTCTGTGTAAATTTGTTCAACTCTGTTTGCCTTTGTTTAACTCTGGTTAACACTCTTTGCTTCTGTTGAACTGTGTTTGCCTCTCTTTGACTCTGTTTAACACGGTTTGCCTCTGTTTCCTTTTGCCTAACTCTGTTTACCTCTGTTAAACTCTGTTTGCCTCTATTTAACTGCGATTGCTTCTGTTTAACTGTGTTTGCCTCTGCTTAACTCTGCATAACACTGTTTGCCTCTGTTAAACTCTGTTTGCCTTGTTTAACTCTGTTTAACTTTGTTAGCCTCTGTTTATCTGTGTTTGCATCTGTTTAAGTCTGTTTAACTCTGTTCGCCTCTGTTCGCCTCTGTTTAACTCTTTTTGCCTCTGTTTTAATCTGTTTGCCTCTGTTTAACTCTGTTTAACTCTGTTTGCCTCTGTTTGCCTCTGTTTAATTCTGTGACACACTGTTTGCCTCTGTGCAACTGTGTTTGCCTCTGTTTAACTGTGTTTAACTCTGTTTCAATCTGCTTCACTCTGCTGCCTCTGTCCAACTGTGTTTTCCTCTGTTTGCCTCTGTTTAACTCTCTTTACCTCTGTTTGCCTCTGTTTAACTCTGTTTGCCTCTGTTTAATCCTATTTGCCTCTGCTTAACTCTGTTTAACTCTGTTTGCCTCTGTTTGCCTCTGTTTAACTCTCTTTACCTCTGTTTGCCTCTGTTTAACTCTGTTTAACCCTGTTCTCCTCTTTTAAAATCTGTTTGCCTCTGTTAAACTCCGTATAACCCTGTTTTCCTCTCTTTCACTCTGTTTAAAACTGTTTAACTCTGTTTGCCTCTGTTTAACTCTGTTCAAATCTGTTTGCCTCTGTTTCACTGTGTTTGCCTCTGTTAAACTCTGTTTACCTCCGTGTGCCTCTGTTTAAATCTATTTAACTCTGTTTAACTCTGTTTGCCCCTGTTTAACTCTGTTTGCCTCTATTTAACTCTGTTTTCCTCTGTTTTGATCTGTTTAACTGTGTTTGCATTTGTTTAACTCTGTTTAACTCTGTTTAACTCTGTTTGCCTCTGTGTAAATTTGTTCAACTCTGTTTGCCTTTGTTTAACTCTGGTTAACTCTGTTTGCTTCTGTTTAACTGTGTTTGCCTCTCTTTAACTCTGTTTAACGCTGTTTGCCTCTGTTTCACTTTGCCTAACTCTGTTTACCTCTGTTAAACTCTGTTTGCCTCTATTTAACTGCAATTGCCTCTGTTTAACTGTGTTTGACTCTGTTTGCCTCTGATTAACTCTGTTTGCCTCGCTTTAACTGTGTTTGCCTCTGTTTAACTCTGTTTAACTTTGTCTGCCTCTTTTTTAATCTGTTTGCCTCTGCTTATCTCTGTTTGCCTCTGTTTGCCTCTGTTTGCCTCTGTTTAACTCTGTTTGCCTCTGTTGAACTGTGATTGCCTCTGTTTCACTCTGTTTGCCTCTGTCTGCCTCTCTTTCATTCTGTTTGCCTCTGTTTAACTCAGTTTGCCTCTGTTTCACTCTGTTTGCCTCTGCTTGCCTCTGTTTCACTCTGTTTCCCTCTGTTTAACTCGGTTAAACTCTGTTTGCCAGTGTTTGCCTCTGTGTAAATCTGTTTGCCACTGTTTGCCTCTGTTTAACTGTGTTTGCCATGTTTAACTCTGTTTAATCCTGTTTGCATCTTATTAAATCTGTTTGCCTCTGTTTAACTCTCTTTGCCTCTGTTTAACTCTCTTTGCCACTGTTTGCCTCTGTTTAACTCTGTTTGCCTCTTTTTAACTCTGTTTTCATTTGTTTTGCTCTGTTTAACTGTGTTTGCATCTGTTTGACTCTGTTTAACTCTGTTTGCCACTGTTTGCCTCTCTTCAACTCTGTTTGCCTCTGCTTAACTCTGTTTTCCTCTGTTTGCCTCTGTTTAACTGTGTTTGCATCTGTTTAACTCTGTTTAACGCTGTTTGCCTCAGTTTGCCTCTGTGTAAATTTGTTCAACTCTGTTTGCCTTTGTTTAACTCTGGTTAACACTCTTTGCTTCTGTTAAACTGTGTTTGCCTCTGCTTTACTCTGCATAACACTCTTTGCCTCTGTTTAACTCTGTTTGCCTTGTTTAACTCTGTTTAACTTTGTTAGCCTCTGTTTATCTGTGTTTGCATCTGTTTAAGTCTGTTTAACTGTTCGCCTCTGTTTAACTCTGTTTGCCTCTGTTTTACTCTGTTTGCCTCTGTTTAACTCTGTTTAACTCTGTTTGCCTCTGTTTGCCTCTGTTTAATTCTGTGACACACTGTTTGCCTCTGTGCAACTGTGTTTGCCTCTGTTTAACTGTGTTTAACTCTGTTTCACTCTGCTTCACTCTGCTGCCTCTGTCCAACTGTGTTTTCCTCTGTTTGCCTCTGTTTAACTCTCTTTACCTCTGTTTGCCTCTGTTTACCTCTGTTTGCCTCTGTTTGCCTCTGTTTAACTCTCTTTACCTCTGTTTGCCTCTGTTTAACTCTGTTTAACCCTGTTCTCCTCTTTTTAAATCTGTTTGCCTCTGTTAAACTCCGTATAACCCTGTTTTCCTCTCTTTCACTCTGTTTAAAACTCCGTATAACCCTGTTTGCCTCTGTTTAACCCTGTTCAAATCTGTTTGCCTCTGTTTCACTGTGTTTGCCTCTGTTAAACTCTGTTTACCTCCGTGTGCCTCTGTTTAAGTCTATTTAACTCTGTTTAACTCTGTTTGCCCCTGTTTAACTCTGTTTGCCTCTATTTAACTCTGTTTTCCTCTGTTTTGATCTGTTTAACTGTGTTTGCATTTGTTTAACTCTGTTTAACTCTGTTTGCCTCAGTTTGCCTCTGTGTAAATTTGTTCAACTCTGTTTGCCTTTGTTTAACTCTGGTTAACTCTGTTTGCTTCTGTTTAACTGTGTTTGCCTCTCTTTAACTCTGTTTAACGCTGTTTGCCTCTGTTTCACTTTGCCTAACTCTGTTTACCTCTGTTAAACTCTGTTTGCCTCTATTTAACTGCAATTGCCTCTGTTTAACTGTGTTTGACTCTGTTTGCCTCTGATTAACTCTGTTTGCCTCGCTTTAACTGTGTTTGCCTCTGTTTAACTCTGTTTAACTTTGTCTGCCTCTTTTTTAATCTGTTTGCCTCTGCTTATCTCTGTTTGCCTCTGTTTGCCTCTGTTTGCCTCTGTTTAACTCTGTTTGCCTCTGTTGAACTGTGATTGCCTCTGTTTCACTCTGTTTGCCTCTGTCTGCCTCTCTTTCACTCTGTTTGCCTCTGTTTAACACAGTTTGCCTCTGTTTCACTCTGTTTGCCTCTGTTTGCCTCTGTTTCACTCTGTTTCCCTCTGTTTAACTCGGTTAAGCTCTGTTTGCCAGTGTTTGCCTCTGTGTAAATCTGTTTGCCACTGTTTGCCTCTGTTTAACTGTGTTTGCCATGTTTAACTCTGTTTAACCCTGTTAGCATCTTATTAAATCTGTTTGCCTCTGTTTGACTCTCTTTGCCTCTGTTTAACTCTCTTTGCCACTGTTTGCCTCTGTTTAACTCTGTTTGCCTCTTTTTAACTCTGTTTTCATTTGTTTTGCTCTGTTTAACTGTGTTTGCATCTGTTTGACTCTGTTTAACTCTGTTTGCCACTGTTTGCCTCTCTTCAACTCTGTTTGCCTCTGCTTAACTCTGTTTTCCTCTGTTTGCCTCTGTTTAACTGTGTTTGCATCTGTTTAACCCTGTTTAACACTGTTTGCCTCAGTTTGCCTCTGTGTAAATTTGTTCAACTCTGTTTGCCTTTGTTGAACTCTGGTTAACACTGTTTGCTTCTGTTGAACTGTGTTTGCCCCTGCTTAACTCTGCATAACACTGTTTGCCTCTGTTTAACTCTGTTTGCCTTGTTTAACTCTGTTTAACTTTGTTAGCCTCTGTTTCTCTGTGTTTGCATCTGTTTAAGTCTGTTTAACTCTGTTGGCCTCTGTTCGCCTCTGTTTAACTCTGTTTGCCTCTGTTTTACTCTGTTTGCCTCTGTTTATCTCTGTTTAACTCTGTTTGCCTCTGTTTGCCTCTGTTTAATTCTGTGACACTCTGTTTGCCTCTGTCCAACTGTGTTTTTCTCTGTTTGCCTCTGTTTAACTCCTTTTGCCTCTGTTTAATTCTATTTGCCTCTGCTTAATTCTGTTTATATCTGTTTGCCTCTGTTTGCCTCTGTTTAACTCCTTTTGCCTCTGTTTAATTCTATTTGCCTCTGTTTAACTCTCTTTACCTCTGTTTGCCTCTGTTTAACTCTGTTTAACCCTGTTCTCCTCTTTTTAAATCTGTTTGCCTCTGTTAAACTCCGTATAACCCTGTTTTCCTCTGTTTCACTCTGTTTAAAACTGTTTAACTCTGTTTGCCTCTGTTTAACTCTGTTCAAATCTGTTTGCCTCTATTTCACTGTGTTTGCCTCTGTTAAACTCTGTTTACCTCCGTGTGCCTCTGTTTAAATCTATTTAACTCTGTTTAACTCTGTTTGCCCCTGTTTAACTCTGTTTGCCTCTATTTAACTCTGTTTTCCTCTGTTTTGATCTGTTTAACTGTGTTTGCATTTGTTTAACTCTGGTTAACTCTGTTTGCTTCTGTTTAACTGTGTTTGCCTCTCTTGAACTCCCTTTAATGCTCTTTGCCTCTGTTTCACTTTGCCTAACTCTGTTTACCTCTGTTAAACTCTGTTTGCCTCTATTTAACTGCAATTGCCTCTGTTTAACTGTGTTTGACTCTGTTTGCCTCTGATTAACTCTGTTTGCCTCTGCTCAACTGCGTTTGCCTCTGTGTAACTCTGTTTGCCTCTGTTTGCCTCGCTTTAACTGTGTTTGCCTCTGTTTAACTCTGTTTAACTTTGTCTGCCTCTTTTTTAATCTGTTTGCCTCTGCTTATCTCTGTTTAACTCTGTTTGCCTCTGTCTGCCTCTCTTTCACTCTGTTTGCCTCTGTTTAACTCAGTTTGCCTCTGTTTCTCTCTGTTTGCCTCTGTTTGCCTCTGTTTCACTCTGTTTCCCTCTGTTTAACTCGGTTAAACTCTGTTTTCCAGTGTTTGCCTCTGTGTAAATCTGTTTGCCACTGTTTGCCTCTGTTTAACTGTGTTTGCCATGTTTAACTCTGTTTAACCCTGTTTGCATCTTATTAAATCTGTTTGCCTCTGTTTAATGCTCTTTGCCTCTGTTTAACTCTCTTTGCCACTTTTTGCCTCTGTATAACTCTGTTTGCCTCTATTTAACTCTGTTTTCCTTTGTTTTGCTCTGTTTAACTGTGTTTGCATCTGTTTGACTCTGTTTAACTCTGTTTGCCACTGTTTGCCTCTCTTCAACTCTGTTTGCCTCTGCTTAACTCTGTTTTCCTCTGTTTGCCTCTGTTTAACTGTGTTTGCATCTGTTTAACTCTGTTTAACGCTGTTTGCCTCAGTTTGCCTCTGTGTAAATTTGTTCAACTCTGTTTGCCTTTGTTTAACTCTGGTTAACACTCTTTGCTTCTGTTGAACTGTGTTTGCCTCTCTTTGACTCTGTTTAACACTGTTTGCCTCTGTTTCCTTTTGCCTAACTCTGTTTACCTCTGTTAAACTCTGTTTGCCTCTATTTAACTGCGATTGCTTCTGTTTAACTGTGTTTGCCTCTGCTTAACTCTGCATAACACTGTTTGCCTCTGTTTAACTCTGTTTGCCTTGTTTCACTCTGTTTAACTTTGTTAGCCTCTGTTTATCTGTGTTTGCATCAGTTTAAGTCTGTTTAACTCTGTTCGCCTCTGTTCGCCTCTGTTTAACTCTGTTTGCCTCTGTTTTACTCTGTTTGCCTCTGTTTAACTCTGTTTAACTCTGTTTGCCTCTGTTTAATTCTGTGACACTCTGTTTGCCTCTGTGCAACTGTGTTTGCCTCTGTTTAACTGTGTTTAACTCTGTTTCACTCTGCTTCAATCTGCTGCCTCTGTCCAACTGTGTTTTCCTCTGTTTGCCTCTGTTTAACTCTCTTTACCTCTGTTTGCCTCTGTTTAACTCTGTTTGACTCTGTTTAATTCTATTTGCCTCTGCTTAACTCTGTTTAACTCTGTTTGCCTCTGTTTGCCTCTGTTTAACACTCTTTACCTCTGTTTGCCTCTGTTTAACTCTGTTTAACCCTGTTCTCCTCTTTTTAAATCTGTTTGCCTCTGTTAAACTCCGTATAACCCTGTTTTCCTCTCTTTCACTCTGTTTAAAACTGTTTAACTCTGTTTGCCTCTGTTTAACTCTGTTCAAATCTGTTTGCCTCTGTTTCACTGTGTTTGCCTCTGTTAAACTCTGTTTACCTCCGTGTGCCTCTGTTTAAATCTATTTAACTCTGTTTAACTCTGTTTGCCCCTGTTTAACTCTGTTTGCCTCTATTTAACTCTGTTTTCCTCTGTTTTGATCTGTTTAACTGTGTTTGCATTTGTTTAACTCTGTTTAACTCTGTTTGCCTCAGTTTGCCTCTGTGTAAATTTGTTCAACTCTGTTTGCCTTTGTTTAACTCTGGTTAACTCTGTTTGCTTCTGTTTTACTGTGTTTGCCTCTCTTTAACTCTGTTTAACGCTGTTTGCCTCTGTTTCACTTTGCCTAACTCTGTTTACCTCTGTTAAACTCTGTTTGCCTCTATTTAACTGCAGTTGCCTCTGTTTAACTGTGTTTGACTCTGTTTGCCTCTGATTAACTCTGTTTGCCTCGCTTTAACTGTGTTTGCCTCTGTTTAACTCTGTTTAACTTTGTCTGCCTCTTTTTTAATCTATTTGCCTCTGCTTATCTCTGTTTAACTCTGTTTGCCTCTGTTTGCCTCTGTTTAACTCTGTTTGCCTCTGTTGAACTGTGATTGCCTCTGTTTCACTCTGTTTGCCTCTGTCTGCCTCTCTTTCACTCTGTTTGCCTCTGTTTAACTCAGTTTGCCTCTGTTTCACTCTGTTTGCCTCTGTTTGCCTCTGTTTCACTCTGTGTCCCTCTGTTTAACTCGGTTAAACTCTGTTTGCCAGTGTTTGCCTCTGTGTAAATCTGTTTGCCACTGTTTGCCTCTGTTTAACTGTGTTTGCCATGTTTAACTCTGTTTAACCCTGTTTGCATCTTATTAAATCTGTTTGCCTCTGTTTGACTCTCTTTGCCTCTGTTTAACTCTCTTTGCCACTGTTTGCCTCTGTTTAACTCTGTTTGCCTCTTTTTAACTCTGTTTTCATTTGTTTTGCTCTGTTTAACTGTGTTTGCATCTGTTTGACTCTGTTTAACTCTGTTTGCCACTGTTTGCCTCTCTTCAACTCTGTTTGCCTCTGCTTAACTCTGTTTTCCTCTGTTTGCCTCTGTTTAACTGTGTTTGCATCTGTTTAACCCTGTTTAACGCTGTTTGCCTCAGTTTGCCTCTGTGTAAATTTGTTCAACTCTGTTTGCCTTTGTTGAACTCTGGTTAACACTCTTTGCTTCTGTTGAACTGTGTTTGCCTCTGCTTAACTCTGCATAACACTGTTTGCCTCTGTTTAACTCTGTTTGCCTTGTTTAACTCTGTTTAACTTTGTTAGCCTCTGTTTATCTGTGTTTGCATCTGTTTAAGTCTGTTTAACTCTGTTCGCCTCTGTTCGCCTCTGTTTAACTCTGTTTGCCTCTGTTTTACTCTGTTTGCCTCTGTTTAACTCTGTTTAACTCTGTTTGCCTCTGTTTGCCTCTGTTTAATTCTGTGACACTCTGTTTGCCTCTGTGCAACTGTGTTTGCCTCTGTTTAACTCTGTTTCACTCTGCTTCACTCTGTTTGCCTCTGTTTAACTGTGTTTTCCTCTGTTTGCCTCTGTTTAACTCTGTTTACCTCTGTTTGCCTCTGTTTAACTCCTTTTGCCTCTGTTTAATTCTATTTGCCTCTGCTTAACTCTGTTTAACTCTGTTTGCCTCTGTTTGCCTCTGTTTAACTCTCTTTACCTCTGTTTGCCTCTGTTTAACTCTGTTTAACCCTGTTCTCCTCTTTTTAAATCTGTTTGCCTCTGTTAAACTCCGTATAACCCTGTTTTCCTCTGTTTCACTCTGTTTAAAACTGTTTAACTCTGTTTGCCTCTGTTTAACTCTGTTCAAATCTGTTTGCCTCTGTTTCGCTGTGTTTGCCTCTGTTAAACTCTGTTTACCTCCGCGTGCCTCTGTTTAAATCTATTTAACTCTGTTTAACTCTGTTTGCCCCTGTTTAACTCTGTTTGCCTCTATTTAACTCTGTTTTCCTCTGTTTTGATCTGTTTAACTGTGTTTGCATTTGTTTAACTCTGGTTAACTCTGTTTGCTTCTGTTTAACTGTGTTTGCCTCTCTTGAACTCCCTTTAACGCTCTTTGCCTCTGTTTCACTTTGCCTAACTGTTTACCTCTGTTAAACTCTGTTTGCCTCTATTTAACTGCAATTACCTCTGTTTAACTGTGTTTGACTCTGTTTGCCTCTGATTAACTCTGTTTGCCTCTGCTTAACTGCGTTTGCCTCTGTGTAACTCTGTTTGCCTCTGTTTGCCTCGCTTTAACTGTGTTTGCCTCTGTTTAACTCTGTTTAACTTTGTCTGCCTCTTTTTTAATCTGTTTGCCTCTGCTTATCTCTGTTTAACTCTGCCTCTGTTTGCCTCTGTTTAACTCTGTTTGCCTCTGTTGAACTGTGATGGCCTCTGTTTCACTCCGTTTGCCTCTGTCTGCCTCTCTTTCACTCTGTTTGCCTCTGTTTAACTCAGTTTGCCTCTGTTTCACTCTGTTTGCCTCTGTTTGCCTCTGTTTCACTCTGTGTCCCTCTGTTTAACTCGGTTAAACTCTGTTTGCCAGTGTTTGCCTCTGTGTAAATCTGTTTGCCACTGTTTGCCTCTGTTTAGCTGTGTTTGCCATGTTTAACTCTGTTTAACCCTGTTTGCATCTTATTAAATCTGTTTGCCTCTGTTTAACTCTCTTTGCCTCTGTTTAACTCTCTTTGCCACTGTTTGCCTCTGTTTAACTCTGTTTGCCTCTATTTAACTCTGTTTTCCTTTGTTTTGCTCTGTTTAACTGTGTTTGCATCTGTTTGACTCTGTTTAACTCTGTTTGCCACTGTTTGCCTCTCTTCAACTCTGTTTGCCTCTGCTTAACTCTGTTTTCCTCTGTTTGCCTCTGTTTAACTGTGTTTGCATCTGTTTAACTCTGTTTAACGCTGTTTGCCTCAGTTTACCTCTGTGTAAATTTGTTCAACTCTGTTTGCCTTTGTTTAACTCTGGTTAACACTCTTTGCTTCTGTTGAACTGTGTTTGCCTCTCTTTGACTCTGTTTAACACTGCTTGCCTCTGTTTCCTTTTGCCTAACTCTGTTTGCCTCTGTTAAACTCTGTTTGCCTCTATTTAACTGCGATTGCTTCTGTTTAACTGTGTTTGCCTCTCTTTAACTCTGTTTAACGCTGTTTGCCTCTGTTTCACTTTGCCTAACTCTGTTTACCTCTGTTAAACTCTGTTTGCCTCTATTTAACTGCAATTGACTCTGTTTAACTGTGTTTGACTCTGTTTGCCTCTGATTAACTCTGTTTGCCTCGCTTTAACTGTGTTTGCCTCTGTTTAACTCTGTTTAACTTTGTCTGCCTCTTTTTTAATCTGTTTGCCTCGGCTTATCTCTGTTTAACTCTGTTTGCCTCTGTTTGCCTCTGTTTAACTCTGTTTCACTCTGTTTCCCTCTGTTTAACTCGGTTAAACTCTGTTTGCCAGTGTTTGCCTCTGTGTAAATCTGTTTGCCACTGTTTGCCTCTGTTTAACTGTGTTTGCCAAGTTTTACTCTGTTTAACCCCTTTTGCATCTTATTAAATCTGTTTGCCTCTGTTTAACTCTCTTTGCCTCTGTTTAACTCTCTTTGCCACTGTTTGCCTCTGTTTAACTCTGATTGCCTCTTTTTAACTCTGTTTTCCTTTGTTTTGCTCTGTTTAACTGTGTTTGCATCTGTTTGACTCTGTTTAACTCTGTTTGCCACTGTTTGCCTCTCTTCAACTCTGTTTGCCTCTGCTTAACTCTGTTTTCCTCTGTTTGCCTCTGTTTAACTGTGTTTGCATCTGTTTAACTCTGTTTAACGCTGTATGCCTCAGTTTGCCTCTGTGTAAATTTGTTCAACTCTGTTTGCCTTTGTTTAACTCTGGTTAACACACTTTGCTTCTATTGAACTGTGTTTGCCTCTGCTTAACTCTGCATAACACTGTTTGCCTCTATGTAACTCTGTTTGCCTTTTTTAACTCTGTTTAACTTTGTTAGCCTCTGTTTATCTGTGTTTGCATCTGTTTAAATCTGTTGAACTCTGTTCGCCTCTGTTCGCCTCTGTTTAACTCTGTTTGCCTCTGTTTTACTCTGTTTGCCTCTGTTTAACTCTGTTTAACTCTGTTTGCCTCTGTTTGCCTCTGTTTAATTCTGTGACACTCTGTTTGCCTCTGTGCAACTGTGTTTGCCTCTGTTTAACTGTGTTTAACTCTGTTTCACTCTGCTTCAATCTGCTGCCTCTGTCCAACTGTGTTTTCCTCTGTTTGCCTCTGTTTAACTCTCTTTACCTCTGTTTGCCTCTGTTTAACTCTGTTTGACTCTGTTTAATTCTATTTGCCTCTGCTTAACTCTGTTTAACTCTGTTTGCCTCTGTTTGCCTCTGTTTAACTCTCTTTACCTCTGTTTGCCTCTGTTTAACTCTGTTTAACCCTGTTCTCCTCTTTTTAAATCTGTTTGCCTCTGTTAAACTCCGTATAACCCTGTTTTCCTCTGTTTCACTCTGTTTAAAACTGTTTAACTCTGTTTGCCTCTGTTTAACTCTGTTCAAATCTGTTTGCCTCTGTTTCACTGTGTTTGCCTCTGTTAAACTCTGTTTACCTCCGTGTGTCTCTGTTTAAATCTATTTAACTCTGTTTAACTCTGTTTGCCCCTGTTTAACTCTGTTTGCCTCTATTTAACTCTGTTTTCCTCTGTTTTGATCTGTTTAACTGTGTTTGCATTTGTTTAAATCTGTTTAACTCTGTTTGCCTCAGTTTGCCTCTGTGTAAATTTGTTCAACTCTGTTTGCCTTTGTTTAACTCTGGTTAACTCTGTTTGCTTCTGTTTAACTGTGTTTGCCTCTCTTTAACTCTGTTTAACGCTGTTTGTCTCTGTTTCACTTTGCCTAACTCTGTTTACCTCTGTTAAACTCTGTTTGCCTCTATTTAACTGCAATTGCCTCTATTTAACTGTGTTTGACTCTGTTTGCCTCTGATTAACTCTGTTTGCCTCGCTTTAACTGTGTTTGCCTCTGTTTAACTCTGTTTAACTTTGTCTGCCTCTTTTTTAATCTGTTTGCCTCTGCTTATCTCTGTTTGCCTCTGTTTGCCTCTGTTTGCCTCTGTTTAACTCTGTTTGCCTCTGTTGAACTGTGATTGCCTCTGTTTCACTCTGTTTGCCTCTGTCTGCCTCTCTTTCACTCTGTTTGCCTCTGTTTAACTCAGTTTGCCTCTGTTTAACTCTGTTTGCCTCTGTTTGCCTCTGTTTCACTCTGTTTCCCTCTGTTTAACTCGGTTAAACTCTATTTGCCAGTGTTTGACTCTGTGTAAATCTGTTTGCCACTGTTTGCCTCTGTTTAACTGTGTTTGCCATGTTTAACTCTGTTTAATCCTGTTTGCATCTTATTAAATCTGTTTGCCTCTGTTTAACTCTCTTTGCCTCTGTTTAACTCTCTTTGCCACTGTTTGCCTCTGTTTAACTCTGTTTGCCTCTTTTTAACTCTGTTTTCATTTGTTTTGCTCTGTTTAACTGTGTTTGCATCTGTTTGACTCTGTTTGACTCTGTTTGCCACTGTTTGCCTCTCTTCAACTCTGTTTGCCTCTGCTTAACTCTGTTTTCCTCTGTTTGCGTCTGTTTAACTGTCTTTGCATCTGTTTAACTCTGTTTAACGCTGTTTGCCTCAGTTTGCCTCTGTGTAAATTTGTTCAACTCTGTTTGCCTTTGTTTAACTCTGGTTAACACTGTTTGCTTCTGTTGAACTGTGTTTGCCTCTCTTTGACTCTGTTTAACACTGTTTGCCTCTGTTTCCTTTTGCCTAACTCTGTTTACCTCTGTTAAACTCTGTTTGCCTCTATTTAACTGCGATTGCTTCTGTTTAACTGTGTTTGCCTCTGCTTAACTCTGCATAAAACTGTTTGCCTCTGTTTAACTCTGTTTGCCTTGTTTAACTCTGTTTAACTTTGTTAGCCTCTGTTTAACTCTGTTTGCCTCTGTTTTACTCTGTTTGCCTCTGTTTAACTCTGTTTAACTCTGTTTGCCTCTGTTTGCCTCTGTTTAATTCTGTGACACTCTGTTTGCCTCTGTGCAACTGTGTTTGCCTCTGTTTAACTGTGTTTAACTCTGTTTCACTCTGCTTCACTCTGCTGCCTCTGTCCAACTGTGTTTTCCTCTGTTTGCCTCTGTTTAACTCTGTTTAACTCTCTTTACCCTTGTTTGCCTCTGTTTAACTCTGTTTGCCTCTGTTTAATTCTATTTGCCTCTGTTTAACTCTCTTTAACTCTGTTTGCCTCTGTTTGCCTCTGTTTAACTCTCTTTACCTCTGTTTGCCTCTGTTTAACTCTGTTTAACCCTGTTCTCCTCTTTTTAAATCTGTTTGCCTCTGTTAAACTCCGTATAACCCTGTTTTCCTCTGTTTCACCTTGTTTAAAACTGTTTAACTCTGTTTGCCTCTGTTTAACTCTGTTCAAATCTGTTTGCCTCTATTTAACTGTGTTTGCCTCTGTTAAACTCTGTTTACCTCCGTGTGCCTCTGTTTAAATCTGTTTAACTCTGTTTGCCCCTGTTTAACACTGTTTGCCTCTATTTAACTCTGTTTTCCTCTGTTTTGATCTGTTTAACTGTGTTTGTATTTGTTTAACTCTGTTTAACTCTGTTTAACTCTGTTTGCCTCAGTTTGCCTCTGTGTAAATTTGTTCAACTCTGTTTGCCTTTGTTAAACTCTGGTTAACTCTGTTTGCTTCTGTTTAACTGTGTTTGCCTCTCTTGAACTCTCTTTAACGCTGTTTGTCTCTGTTTCACTTTGCCTAACTCTGTTTACCTCTGTTAAACTGTGTTTGCCTCTATTTAACTGCGATTGCCTCTGTTTAAATGTGTTTGACTCTGTTTGCATCTGATTAACTCTGTTTGCCTCTGTTTAACTGCGTTTGCCTCTGTGTAACTCTGTTTGCCTCTGTTTGCCTCGCTTTAACTGTGTTTGCCTCTGTTTAACTCTGATTAACTCTGTTCGCCTCTGTCCGCCTCTGTTTAACTCTGTTTGCCTCTGTTTAACTCTGTTTGCCTCTTTTTAACTCTGTTTAACTCTGTTTGCCTCTGTTTGCCTCTGTTTCACTCTGTTTCTCTCTGTTTAACTCGGTTAAACTCTGTTTGCCAGTGTTTGCCTCTGTGTAAATCTGTTTGCCACTGTTTGCCTCTGTTTAACTGTGTTTGCCATGTTTAACTCTGTTTAACCCTGTTTGCATCTTATTAAATCTGCTTGCCTCTGTTTAACTCTCTTTGCCTCTGTTTAACTCTCTTTGCCACTGTTTGCCTCTGTTTAACTCTGATTGCCTCTTTTTAACTCTGTTTTCCTTTGTTTTGCTCTGTTTAACTCTGTTTGCCACTGTTTGCCTCTCTTCAACTCTGTTTGCCTCTGCTTAACTCTGTTTTCCTCTGTTTAACTGTGTTTGCATCTGTTTAACTCTGTTTAACGCTGTTTGCCTCAGTTTGCCTCTGTGTAAATTTGTTCAACTCTGTTTGCCTTTGTTTAACTCTGGTTAACACTGTTTGCTTCTGTTGAACTGTGCTTGTCTCTCTTTGACTCTATTTAACCCTGTTTGCCTCTGTTTCACTTTGCCTAACTCTGTTTACCTCTGTTAAACTGTGTTTGCCTCTATTTAACTGTGATTGCCTCTGTTTAACTGTGTTTGCCTCTGCTTAACTCTGCATGACACTGTTTGCCTCTGTGTAACTCTGTTTGCCTTGTTTAACTCTTTTTAACTTTGTTAGCCTCTGTTTAACTGTGTTTGCATCTGTTTAAGTCTGTTTAACTCTGTTCGCCTCTGTTCGCCTCTGTTTAACTCTGTTTGCCTCTGTTTTACTCTGTTTGCCTCTGTTTAACTCTGTTTAACTCTGTTTGCCTCTGTTTGCCTCTGTTTAATTCTGTGACACTCTGTTTGCCTCTGTGCAAATGTGTTTGCCTCTGTTTAACTGTGTTTAACTCTGTTTCACTCTGCTTCACTCTGTTTGCCTCTGTTTAACTGTGTTTTCCTCTGTTTGCCTCTGTTTAACTCTCTTTACCTCTGTTTGCCTCTGTTTAACTCTGTTTAACCCTGTTCTCCTCTTTTTAAATCTGTTTGCCTCTGCTACACTCCGTATAACCCTGTTTTCCTCTGTTTCACTCTGTTTACAACTGTTTAACTCTGTTTGCCTCTGTTTAACTCTGTTTAAATCTGTTTGCCTCTGTTTAACTGTGTTTGCCTCTGTTAAACTCTGTTTACCTCCGTGTGCCTCTGTTTAAATCTGTATAACTCTATTTGCCCCTGTTTAACTCTGTTTGCCTCTATTTAACTCTGTTTTCCTCTGTTTTGATCTGTTTAACTGTGTTTGTATTTGTTTAACTCTGTTTAACTCTGTTTGCCTCAGTTTGCCTCTGTGTAAATTTGTTCAACTCTGTTTGCCTTTGTTTAACTCTGGTTAACTCTGTTTGCTTCTGTTCAACTGTGTTTGCCTCTCTTGAACTCCCTTTAACGCTGTTTGTCTCTGTTTCACTTTGCCTAACTCTGTTTACCTCTGTTAAACTGTGTTTGCCTCTATTTAACTGCGATTGCCTCTGTTTAACTGTGTTTGACTCTGTTTGCATCTGATTAACTCTGTTTGCCTCTGTTTAACTGTGTTTGCCTCTGTGTAACTCTGTTTGCCTCTGTTTGCCTCGCATTAACTGTGTTTGCCTCTGCTTAACTCTGTTTAACCCTGTCTGCCTCTTTTTAAATCTGATTAACTCTGCTTATCTCTGTTTAACTCTGTTTGCCTCTGTTTGCCTCTGTTTAACTCTGTTTGCCTCTGTTGAACTGTGATTGCCTCTGTTTCACTCTGTTTGCCTCTGTTTGCCTCTCTTTCACTCTGTTTGCCTCTGTTTAACTCAGTTTGCCTCTGTTTAACTCTGTTTGCCTCTGTTTCACTCTGTTTCCCTCTGTTTAACTCGGTTAAACTCTGTTTGCCAGTGTTTGCCTCTGTGTAAATCTGTTTGCCACTGTTTGCCTCTGTTTAACTGTGTTTGCCATGTTTAACTCTCTTTGCCTCTGTTTCTCTCTTTGCCACTGTTTGCCTCTTTTTAACTCTGTTTGCCTCTCTTTAACTCTGTTTTCCTCTGTCTTGCTCTGTTTATCTGTGTTTGCATCTATTTGACTCTGTTTAACTCTGTTTGCCACTGTTTGCCTCTCTTCAACTCTGTTTGCCTGTGCTTAACTCTGTTTTCCACTGTTTAACTGTGTTTGCATCTGCTTAACTCTGTTTAACGCTGTTTGCCTCAGTTTGCCTCTGTGTAAATTTGTTCAACTCTGTTTGCCTTTGTTTAACTCTGGTTAACACTGTTTGCTTCTGTTGAACTGTGTTTGCCTCTCTTGAACTCCCTTTAAGGCTGTTTGTCTCTGTTTCACTTTGCCTAACTCTGTTTACCTCTGTTAAACTGTGTTTGCCTCTATTTAACTGCGATTGCCTCTGTTTAACTGTGTTTGACTCTGTTTGCATCTGATTAACTCTGTTTGCCTCTGTTTAACTGTGTTTGCCTCTGTGTAACTCTGTTTGCCTCTGTTTGCCTCGCTTTAACTGTGTTTGCCTCTGCTTAACTCTGTTTAACCCTGTCTGCCTCTTTTTAAATCTGATTGACTCTGCTTATCTCTGTTTAACTCTGTTTGCCTCTGTTTGCCTCTGTTTAACTCTGTTTGCCTCTGTTGCACTGTGATTGCCTCTGTTTAACTCTGTTTGCCTCTGTTGAACTGTGATTGCCTCTGTTTGCCTCTGTTTGCCTCTCTTTCACTCTGTTTGCCTCTGTTTAACTCAGTTTGCCTCTGTTTAACTCTGTTTGCCTCTGTTTCACTCTGTTTCCCTCTGTTTAACTCGGTTAAACTCTGTTTGCCAGTGTTTGCCTCTGTGTAAATCTGTTTGCCACTGTTTGCCTCTGTTTTACTGTGTTTGCCATGTTTAACTCTCTTTGCCTCTGTTTCTCTCTTTGCCACTGTTTGCCTCTTTTTAACTCTGTTTGCCTCTCTTTAACTCTGTTTTCCTCTGTCTTGCTCTGTTTATCTGTGTTTGCATCTATTTGACTCTGTTTAACTCTGTTTGCCACTGTTTGCCTCTCTTCAACTCTGTTTGCCTGTGCTTAACTCTGTTTTCCTCTGTTTAACTGTGTTTGCATCTGCTTAACTCTGTTTAACGCTGTTTGCCTCAGTTTGCCTCTGTGTAAATTTGTTCAACTCTGTTTGCCTTTGTTTAACTCTGGTTAACACTGTTTGCTTCTGTTGAACTGTGTTTGCCTCTCTTTGACTCTGTTTAACTCTGTTTGCCTTGTTTAACACTGTTTAACTTTGTTAGCCTCTGTTTAACTGTGTTTGCATCTGTTTAACTCTGTTTGCCTCTGCTTAACTCTGTTTAAATCTGTTTGCCTCTGTTTGACTCTGTTTGCCTCTGTTTATCTCTGTTTAACTCTGTTCAACTCTGTTTGCCTTTATTTGCATCTGTTTAATTCTGTGAAACTTTGTTTGCCTCTGTTTAACTCTGGTTAACACTGTTTGCTTCTGTTGAACTGTGTTTGCCTCTCTTTCACTCTGTTTAACACTGTTTGCCTCTGTTCCTTTTGCCTAACTCTGTTTACCTCTGTTAAACTCTGTTTGCCTCTATTGAACTGCGATTGCCTCTGTTTAACTGTGTTTGCCTCTGCTTAACTCTGCATAACACTGTTTGCCTCTGTTTAACTCTGTTTGCCTTGTTTAACTCTGTTTAACTTTGTTAGCCTCTGTTTAACTCTGTTTGCATCTGTTTAAGTCTGTTTAACTCTGTTCGCCTCTGTCCGCCTCTGTTTAACTCTGTTTGCCTCTGTTTTACTGTGTTTGCCTCTGTTTAACTCTGTTTAACTCTGTTTGCCTCTGTTTGCCTCTGTTTAATTCTGTGACACTCTGTTTGCCTCTGTGCAACTGTGTTTGCCTCTGTTTAACTGTGTTTAACTCTGTTTCACTCTGCTTCACTCTGTTTGCCTCTATTTAACTCTGTTTTCCTCTGTTTTGCTCTGTTTAACTGTGTTTGCATCTCTTTGACTCTGTTTAACTCTGTTTGCCACTGTTTGCCTCTCTTCAACTCTGTTTGCCTCTGCTTAACTCTGTTTTCCTCTGTTTGCCTCTGTTTAACTGTGTTTGCATCTGTTTAACCCTGTTTAACGCTGTTTGCCTCTGTTTCACTCTGTTTCCCTCTGTTTAACTCGGTTAAACTCTGTTTGCCAGTGTTTGCCTCTGTGTAAATCTGTTTGCCACTGTTTGCCTCTGTTTAACTGTGTTTGCCATGTTTAACTCTCTTTGCCTCTGTTTCTCTCTTTGCCACTGTTTGCCTCTCTTCAACTCTGTTTGCCTGTGCTTAACTCTGTTTTCCTCTGTTTAACTGTGTTTGCATCTGCTTAACTCTGTTTAACGCTGTTTGCCTCAGTTTGCCTCTGTGTAAATTTGTTCAACTCTGTTTGCCTTTGTTTAACTCTGGTTAACACTGTTTGCTTCTGTTGAACTGTGTTTGCCTCTCTTGAACTCCCTTTAACGCTATTTGTCTCTGTTTCACTTTGCCTAACTCTGTTTACCTCTGTTAAACTGTGTTTGCCTCTATTTAACTGTGATTGCCTCTGTTTAACTGTGTTTGACTCTGTTTGCATCTGATTAACTCTGTTTGCCTCTGTTTAACTGCGTTTGCCTCTGTGTAACTCTGTTTGCCTCTGTTTGCCTCGCTTTAACTGTGTTTGCCTCTGTTTAACTCTGCTTAACTCTGTTCGCCTCTGTCCGCCTCTGTTTAACTCTGTTTGCCTCTGTTTAACTCTGTTTGCCTCTGTTTGCCTCTGTTTAACTCTGTTTGCCTCTGTTGAACTGTGATTGCCTCTGTTTCACTCTGTTTGCCTCTGTTTGCCTCTCTTTCACTCTGTTTGCCTCTGTTTAACTCAGTTTGCCTCTGTTTAACTCTGTTTGCCTCTGTTTCACTCTGTTTCCCTCTGTTTAACTCGGTTATACTCTGTTTGCCAGTGTTTGCCTCTGTGTAAATCTGTTTGCCACTGTTTGCCTCTGTTTAACTGTGTTTGCCATGTTTAACTCTCTTTGCCTCTGTTTCTCTCTTTGCCACTGTTTGCCTCTTTTTAACTCTGTTTGCCTCTCTTTAACTCTGTTTTCCTCTGTCTTGCTCTGTTTATCTGTGTTTGCATCTATTTGACTCTGTTTAACTCTGTTTGCCACTGTTTGCCTCTCTTCAACTCTGTTTGCCTGTGCTTAACTCTGTTTTCCTCTGTTTAACTGTGTTTGCATCTGCTTAACTCTGTTTAACGCTGTTTGCCTCAGTTTGCCTCTGTGTAAATTTGTTCAACTCTGTTTGCCTTTGTTTAACTCTGGTTAACACTGTTTGCTTCTGTTGAACTGTGTTTGCCTCTCTTTGACTCTGTTTAACTCTGTTTGCCTTGTTTAACACTGTTTAACTTTGTTAGCCTCTGTTTAACTGTGTTTGCATCTGTTTAACTCTGTTTGCCTCTGCTTAACTCTGTTTAAATCTGTTTGCCTCTGTTTGACTCTGTTTGCCTCTGTTTATCTCTGTTTAACTCTGTTCAACTCTGTTTGCCTTTATTTGCATCTGTTTAATTCTGTGAAACTTTGTTTGCCTCTGTTTAACTCTGGTTAACACTGTTTGCTTCTGTTGAACTGTGTTTGCCTCTCTTTGACTCTGTTTAACACTGTTTGCCTCTGTTCCTTTTGCCTAACACTTTTAACCTCTGTTAAACTCTGTTTGCCTCTATTGAACTGCGATTGCCTCTGTTTAACTGTGTTTGCCTCTGCTTTACTCTGCATAACACTGTTTGCCTCTGTTTAACTCTGTTTGCCTTGTTTAACTCTGTTTAACTTTGTTAGCCTCTGTTTAACTCTGTTTGCATCTGTTTAAGTCTGTTTAACTCTGTTCGCCTCTGTCTGCCTCTGTTTAACTCTGTTTGCCTCTGTTTTACTGTGTTTGCCTCTGTTTAACTCTGTTTAACTCTGTTTGCCTCTGTTTGCCTCTGTTTAATTCTGTGACACTCTGTTTGCCTCGGTGCAACTGTGTTTGCCTCTGTTTAACTGTGTTTAACTCTGTTTCACTCTGCTTCACACTGTTTGCCTCTGTTTAACTCTGTTTTCCTCTGTTTTGCTCTGTTTAACTGTGTTTGCATCTCTTTGACTCTGTTTAACTCTGTTTGCCACTGTTTGCCTCTCTTCAACTCTGTTTGCCTCTGCTTAACTCTGTTTTCCTCTGTTTGCCTCTGTTTAACTGTGTTTGCATCTGTTTAACTCTGTTTCACGCTGTTTGCCTCAGTTTGCCTCTGTGTAAATTTGTTCAACTCTGTTTGCCTTTGTTTAACTCTGGTTAACACTCTTTGCTTCTGTTGAACTGTGTTTGCCTCTCTTTGACTCTGTTTAACTCTGTTTGCCTTGTTTAACACTGTTTAACTTTGTTAGCCTCTGTTTAACTGTGTTTGCATCTGTTTAACTCTGTTTGCCTCTGCTTAACTCTGTTTAAATCTGTTTGCCTCTGTTTGACTCTGTTTGCCTCTGTTTATCTCTGTTTAACTCTGTTTAACTCTGTTTGCCTCTGTTTGCATCTGTTTAATTCTGTGAAACTTTGTTTGCCTCTGTTTAACTCTGGTTAACACTGTTTGCTTCTGTTGAACTGTGTTTGCCTCTCTTTGACTCTGTTTAACACTGTTTGCCTCTGTTCCTTTTGCCTAACTCTGTTTACCTCTGTTAAACTCTGTTTGCCTCTATTGAACTGCGATTGCCTCTGTTTAACTCTGTTTGCCTTGTTTAACTCTGTTTAACTTTGTTAGCCTCTGTTTAACTCTGTTTGCATCTGTTTAAGTCTGTTTAACTCTGTTCGCCTGTGTCCGCCTCTGTTTAACTCTGTTTGCCTCTGTTTTACTGTGTTTGCCTCTGTTTAACTCGGTTTAACTCTGTTTGCCTCTGTTTGCCTCTGTTTAATTCTGTGACACTCTGTTTGCCTCTGTGCAACTGTGTTTGCCTCTGTTTAACTGTGTTTAACTCTGTTTCACTCTGCTTCACTCTGTTTGCCTCTGTTTAACTCTGTTTTCCTCTGTTTTGCTCTGTTTAACTGTGTTTGCATCTCTTTGACTCTGTTTAACTCTGTTTGCCACTGTTTGCCTCTCTTCAACTCTGTTTGCCTCTGCTTAACTCTGTTTTCCTCTGTTTGCCTCTGTTTAACTGTGTTTAACCCTGTTTAACGCTGTTTGCCTCAGTTTGCCTCTGTGTCAATTTGTTCAACTCTGTTTGCCTCTGTTTAACTCTGGTTAACACTGTTTGCTTCTGTTGAACTGTGCTTGTCTCTCTTTGACTCTATTTAACCCTGTTTGCCTCTGTTTCACTTTGCCTAACTCTGTTTACCTCTGTTAAACTCTGTTTGCCTCTATTTAACTGTGATTGCCTCTGTTTAACTGTGTTTGCCTCTGCTTAACTCTGCATAACACTGTTTGCCTCTGTGTAACTCTGTTTGCCTTGTTTAACTCTGTTTAACTTTGTTAGCCTCTGTTTAACTGTGTTTACATCTGTTTAAGTCTGTTTAACTCTGTTCGCCTCTGTTCGCCTCTGTTTAACTCTGTTTGCCTCTGTTTTACTCTGTTTGCCTCTGTTTAACTCTGTTTAACTCTGTTTGCCTCTGTTTGCCTCTGTTTAATTCTGTGACACTCTGTTTGCCTCTGTGCAACAGTGTTTGCCTCTGTTTAACTGTGTTTAACTCTGTTTCACTCTGCTTCACTCTGTTTGCCTCTGTTTAACTGTGTTTTCCTCTGTTTGCCTCTGTTTAACTCTGTTTACCTCTGTTTGCCTCTGTTTAACTCTGTTTAACCCTGTCCTCCTCTTTTTAAATCTGTTTGCCTCTGCTAAACTCCGTATAACCCTGTTTTCCTCTGTTTCACTCTGTTTAAAACTGTTTAACTCTGTTTGCCTCTGTTTAACTCTGTTTAAATCTGTTTGCCTCTGTTTGACTCTGTTTGCCTCTGTTTATCTCTGTTTAACTCTGTTCAACTCTGTTTGCCTTTATTTGCATCTGTTTTATTCTGTGAAACTTTGTTTGCCTCTGTTTAACTCTGGTTAACACTGTTTGCTTCTTTTGAACTGTGTTTGCCTCTCTTTCACTCTGTTTAACACTGTTTGCCTCTGTTCCTTTTGCCTAACTCTGTTTACCTCTGTTAAACTCTGTTTGCCTCTATTGAACTGCGATTGCCTCTGTTTAACTGTGTTTGCCTCTGCTTTACTCTGCATAACACTGTTTGCCTCTGTTTAACTCTGTTTGCCTTGTTTAACTCTGTTTAACTTTGTTAGCCTCTGTTTAACTCTGTTTGCATCTGTTTAAGTCTGTTTAACTCTGTTCGCCTCTGTCCGCCTCTGTTTAACTCTGTTTGCCTCTGTTTTACTGTGTTTGCCTCTGTTTAACTCTGTTTAACTCTGTTTGCCTCTGTTTGCCTCTGTTTAATTCTGTGACACTCTGTTTGCCTCTGTGCAACTGTGTTTGCCTCTGTTTAACTGTGTTTAACTCTGTTTCACTCTGCGTCACTCTGTTTGCCTCTGTTTAACTCTGTTTTCCTCTGTTTTGCTCTGTTTAACTGTGTTTGCATCTCTTTGACTCTGTTTAACTCTGTTTGCCACTGTTTGCCTCTCTTCAAATCTGTTTGCCTCTGCTTAACTCTGTTTTCCTCTGTTTGCCTCTGTTTAACTGTGTTTGCATCTGTTTAACTCTGTTTAACGCTGTTTGCCTCAGTTTGCCTCTGTGTAAATTTGTTCAACTCTGTTTGCCTTTGTTTAACTCTGGTTAACACTGTTTGCTTCTGTTGAACTGTGTTTGCCTCTCTTTGACTCTGTTTAACACTGTTTGCCTCTGTTTCCTTTTGCCTAACTCTGTTTACCTCTGTTAAACTGTGTTTGCCTCTATTTAACTGCGATTGCCTCTGTTTAACTGTGTTTGACTCTGTTTGCATCTGATTAACTCTGTTTGCCTCTGTTTAACTGTGTTTGCCTCTGTGTAACTCTGTTTGCCTCTGTTTGCCTCGCTTTAACTGTGTTTGCCTCTGCTTAACTCTGTTTAACCCTGTCTGCCTCTTTTTAAATCTGATTGACTCTGCTTATCTCTGTTTCACTCTGCTTCACTCTGTTTGCCTCTGTTTAACTCTGTTTTCCTCTGTTTTGCTCTGTTTAACTGTGTTTGCATCTCTTTGACTCTGTTTAACTCTGTTTGCCTCTGTTGAACTGTGATTGCCTCTGTTTCACTCTGTTTGCCTCTGTTTGCCTCTCTTTCACTCTGTTTGCCTCTGTTTAACTCAGTTTGCCTCTGTTTAACTCTGTTTGCCTCTGTTTCACTCTGTTTCCCTCTGTTTAACTCGGTTAAACTCTGTTTGCCAGTGTTTGCCTCTGTGTAAATCTGTTTGCCACTGTTTGCCTCTGTTTAACTGTGTTTGCCATGTTTAACTCTCTTTGCCTCTGTTTCTCTCTTTGCCACTGTTTGCCTCTTTTTAACTCTGTTTGCCTCTCTTTAACTCTGTTTTCCTCTGTCTTGCTCTGTTTATCTGTGTTTGCATCTATTTGACTCTGTTTAACTCTGTTTGCCACTGTTTGACTCTCTTCAACTCTGTTTGCCTGTGCTTAACTCTGTTTTCCTCTGTTTAACTGTGTTTGCATCTGCTTAACTCTGTTTAACGCTGTTTGCCTCAGTTTGCCTCTGTGTAAATTTGTTCAACTCTGTTTGCCTTTGTTTAACTCTGGTTAACACTGTTTGCTTCTGTTGAACTGTGTTTGCCTCTCTTTGACTCTGTTTAACTCTGTTTGCCTTGTTTAACACTGTTTAACTTTGTTAGCCTCTGTTTAACTGTGTTTGCATCTGTTTAACTCTGTTTGCCTCTGCTTAACTCTGTTTAAATCTGTTTGCCTCTGTTTGACTCTGTTTGCCTCTGTTTATCTCTGTTTAACTCTGTTTAACTCTGTTTGCCTCTGTTTGCATCTGTTTAATTCTGTGAAACTTTGTTTGCCTCTGTTTAACTCTGGTTAACACTGTTTGCTTCTGTTGAACTGTGTTTGCCTCTCTTTGACTCTGTTTAACACTGTTTGCCTCTGTTCCTTTTGCCTAACTCTGTTTACCTCTGTTAAACTCTGTTTGCCTCTTTTGAACTGCGATTGCCTCTGTTTAACTGTGTTTGCCTCTGCTTTACTCTGCATAACACTGTTTGCCTCTGTTTAACTCTGTTTGCCTTGTTTAACTCTGTTTAACTTTGTTAGCCTCTGTTTAACTCTGTTTGCATCTGTTTAAGTCTGTTTAACTCTGTTCGCCTCTGTCCGCCTCTGTTTAACTCTGTTTGCCTCTGTTTTACTGTGTTTGCCTCTGTTTAACTCTGTTTAACTCTGTTTGCCTCTGTTTGCCTCTGTTTAATTCTGTGACACTCTGTTTGCCTCTGTGCAACTGTGTTTGCCTCTGTTTAACTGTGTTTAACTCTGTTTCACTCTGCTTCACTCTGTTTGCCTCTGTTTAACTCTGTTTTCCTCTGTTTTGCTCTGTTTAACTGTGTTTGCATCTCTTTGACTCTGTTTAACTCTGTTTGCCACTGTTTGCCTCTCTTCAACTCTGTTTGCCTCTGCTTAACTCTGTTTTCCTCTGTTTGCCTCTGTTTAACTGTGTTTGCATCTGTTTAACCCTATTTAACGCTGTTTGCCTCTGTTTCACTCTGTTTCCCTCTGTTTAACTCGGTTAAACTCTGTTTGCTAGTGTTTGCCTCTGTGTAAATCTGTTTGCCACTGTTTGCCTCTGTTTAACTGTGTTTGTATTTGTTTAACTCTGTTTAACTCTGTTTAACTCTGTTTGCCTCAGTTTGCCTCTGTGTAAATTTGTTCAACTCTGTTTGCCTTTGTTTAACTCTGGTTAACTCTGTTTGCTTCTGTTGAACTGTGTTTGCCTCTCTTGAACTCCCTTTAAGGCTGTTTGTCTCTGTTTCACTTTGCCTAACTCTGTTTACCTCTGTTAAACTGTGTTTGCCTCTATTTAACTGCGATTGCCTCTGTTTAACTGTGTTTGACTCTGTTTGCATCTGATTAACTCTGTTTGCCTCTGTTTAACTGTGTTTGCCTCTGTGTAACTCTGTTTGCCTCTGTTTGCCTCGCTTTAACTGTGTTTGCCTCTGCTTAACTCTGTTTAACCCTGTCTGCCTCTTTTTAAATCTGATTGACTCTGCTTATCTCTGTTTCACTCTGCTTCACTCTGTTTGCCTCTGTTTAACTCTGTTTTCCTCTGTTTTGCTCTGTTTAACTGTGTTTGCATCTCTTTGACTCTGTTTAACTCTGTTTGCCTCTGTTGAACTGTGATTGCCTCTGTTTCACTCTGTTTGCCTCTGTTTGCCTCTCTTTCACTCTGTTTGCCTCTGTTTAACTCAGTTTGCCTCTGTTTAACTCTGTTTGCCTCTGTTTCACTCTGTTTCCCTCTGTTTAACTCGGTTAAACTCTGTTTGCCAGTGTTTGCCTCTGTGTAAATCTGTTTGCCACTGTTTGCCTCTGTTTAACTGTGTTTGCCATGTTTAACTCTCTTTGCCTCTGTTTCTCTCTTTGCCACTGTTTGCCTCTTTTTAACTCTGTTTGCCTCTCTTTAACTCTGTTTTCCTCTGTCTTGCTCTGTTTATCTGTGTTTGCATCTATTTGACTCTGTTTAACTCTGTTTGCCACTGTTTGCCTCTCTTCAACTCTGTTTGCCTGTGCTTAACTCTGTTTTCCTCTGTTTAACTGTGTTTGCATCTGCTTAACTCTGTTTAACGCTGTTTGCCTCAGTTTGCCTCTGTGTAAATTTGTTCAACTCTGTTTGCCTTTGTTTAACTCTGGTTAACACTGTTTGCTTCTGTTGAACTGTGTTTGCCTCTCTTTGACTCTGTTTAACTCTGTTTGCCTTGTTTAACACTGTTTAACTTTGTTAGCCTCTGTTTAACTGTGTTTGCATCTGTTTAACTCTGTTTGCCTCTGCTTAACTCTGTTTAAATCTGTTTGCCTCTGTTTGACTCTGTTTGCCTCTGTTTATCTCTGTTTAACTCTGTTTAACTCTGTTTGCCTCTGTTTGCATCTGTTTAATTCTGTGAAACTTTGTTTGCCTCTGTTTAACTCTGGTTAACACTGTTTGCTTCTGTTGAACTGTGTTTGCCTCTCTTTGACTCTGTTTAACACTGTTTGCCTCTGTTCCTTTTGCCTAACTCTGTTTACCTCTGTTAAACTCTGTTTGCCTCTATTGAACTGCGATTGCCTCTGTTTAACTGTGTTTGCCTCTGCTTTACTCTGCATAACACTGTTTGCCTCTGTTTAACTCTGTTTAACTTTGTTAGCCTCTGTTTAACTCTGTTTGCATCTGTTTAAGTCTGTTTAACTCTGTTCGCCTCTGTCCGCCTCTGTTTAACTCTGTTTGCCTCTGTTTTACTGTGTTTGCCTCTGTTTAACTCTGTTTAACTCTGTTTGCCTCTGTTTGCCTCTGTTTAATTCTGTGACACTCTGTTTGCCTCTGTGCAACTGTGTTTGCCTCTGTTTAACTGTGTTTAACTCTGTTTCACTCTGCTTCACTCTGTTTGCCTCTGTTTAACTCTGTTTTCCTCTGTTTTGCTCTGTTTAACTGTGTTTGCATCTCTTTGACTCTGTTTAACTCTGTTTGTCACTGTTTGCCTCTCTTCAACTCTGTTTGCCTCTGCTTAACTCTGTTTTCCTCTGTTTGCCTCTGTTTAACTGTGTTTGCATCTGTTTAACCCTGTTTAACGCTGTTTGCCTCTGTTTCACTCTGTTTCCCTCTGTTTAACTCGGTTAAACTCTGTTTGCCAGTGTTTGCCGCTGTGTAAATCTGTTTGCCACTGTTTGCCTCTGTTTAACAGTGTTTGTATTTGTTTAACTCTGTTTAACTC
The DNA here is from genome assembly GCA_026770705.1 of Isurus oxyrinchus. Lineage (NCBI taxonomy): Eukaryota > Metazoa > Chordata > Chondrichthyes > Lamniformes > Lamnidae > Isurus > Isurus oxyrinchus. The sequence continues at coordinate 66,273 of JANJGN010001240.1, read as the reverse complement.
TGTTTAACTCTGTTTGCCTCAGTTTGCCTCTGTGTAAATTTGTTCAACTCTGTTTGCCTTTGTTTAACTCTGGTTAACTCTGTTTGCTTCTGTTGAACTGTGTTTGCCTCTCTTGAACTCCCTTTAAGGCTGTTTGTCTCTGTTTCACTTTGCCTAACTCTGTTTACCTCTGTTAAACTGTGTTTGCCTCTATTTAACTGCGATTGCCTCTGTTTAACTGTGTTTGACTCTGCATCTGATTAACTCTGTTTGCCTCTGTTTAACTGTGTTTGCCTCTGTGTAACTCTGTTTGCCTCTGTTTGCCTCGCTTTAACTGTGTTTGCCTCTGCTTAACTCTGTTTAACCCTGTCTGCCTCTTTTTAAATCTGATTGACTCTGCTTATCTCTGTTTAACTCTGCTTCACTCTGTTTGCCTCTGTTTAACTCTGTTTTCCTCTGTTTTGCTCTGTTTAACTGTGTTTGCATCTCTTTGACTCTGTTTAACTCTGTTTGCCTCTGTTGAACTGTGATTGCCTCTGTTTCACTCTGTTTGCCTCTGTTTGCCTCTCTTTCACTCTGTTTGCCTCTGTTTAACTCAGTTTGCCTCTGTTTAACTCTGTTTGCCTCTGTTTCACTCTGTTTCCCTCTGTTTAACTCGGTTAAACTCTGTTTGCCAGTGTTTGCCTCTGTGTAAATCTGTTTGCCACTGTTTGCCTCTGTTTAACTGTGTTTGCCATGTTTAACTCTCTTTGCCTCTGTTTCTCTCTTTGCCACTGTTTGCCTCTGTTCCTTTTGCCTAACTCTGTTTACCTCTGTTAAACTCTGTTTGCCTCTATTGAACTGCGATTGCCTCTGTTTAACTCTGTTTGCCTTGTTTAACTCTGTTTAACTTTGTTAGCCTCTGTTTAACTCTGTTTGCATCTGTTTAACTGTGTTTGCCATGTTTAACTCTCTTTGCCTCTGTTTAACTCTCTTTGCCACTGTTTGCCTCTTTTTAACTCTGTTTGCCTCTCTTTAACTCTGTTTTCCTCTGTCTTGCTCTGTTTAACTGTGTTTGCATCTGTTTAACTCTGTTTAACTCTTTTTGCCACTGTTTGCCTCTCTTCAACTCTGTTTGCCTGTGCTTAACTCTGTTTTCCTCTGTTTAACTGTGTTTGCATCTGTTTAACTCTGTTTAACGCTGTTTGCCTCAGTTTGCCTCTGTGTAAATTTGTTCAACTCTGTTTGCCTTTGTTTAACTCTGGTTAACACTGTTTGCTTCTGTTGAACTGTGTTTGCCTCTCTTTGACTCTGTTTAACTCTGTTTGCCTTGTTTACCACTGTTTAACTTTGTTAGCCTCTGTTTCACTGTGTTTGCATCTGTTTAACTCTGTTTGCCTCTGCTTAACTCTGTTTAAATCTGTTTGCATCTGTTTGCCTCTGTTTATCTCTGTTTAACTCTGTTTAACTCTGTTTGCCTCTGTTTGCATCTGTTTAATTCTGTGAAACTTTGTTTGCCTCTGTTTAACTCTGGTTAACACTGTGTGCTTCTGTTGAATTGTGTTTGCCTCTCTTTGACTCTGTTTAACACTGTTTGCCTCTGTTCCTTTTGCCTAACTCTGTTTACCTCTGTTAAACTCTGTTTGCCTCTATTGAACTGCGATTGCCTCTGTTTAACTGTGTTTGCCTCTGCTTTACTCTGCATAACACTGTTTGCCTCTGTTTAACTCTGTTTGCCTTGTTTAACTCTGTTTAACTTTGTTAGCCTCTGTTTAACTCTGTTTGCATCTGTTTAAGTCTGTTTAACTCTGTTCGCCTCTGTCCGCCTCTGTTTAACTCTGTTTGCCTCTGTTTTACTGTGTTTGCCTCTGTTTAACTCTGTTTAACTCTGTTTGCCTCTGTTTGCCTCTGTTTAATTCTGTGACACTCTGTTTGCCTCTGTGCAACTGTGTTTGCCTCTGTTTAACTGTGTTTAACTCTGTTTCACTCTGCTTCACTCTGTTTGCCTCTGTTTAACTCTGTTTTCCTCTGTTTTGCTCTGTTTAACTGTGTTTGCATCTCTTTGACTCTGTTTAACTCTGTTTGCCACTGTTTGCCTCTCTTCAAATCTGTTTGCCTCTGCTTAACTCTGTTTTCCTCTGTTTGCCTCTGTTTAACTGTGTTTGCATCTGTTTAACCCTGTTTAACGCTGTTTGCCTCTGTTTCACTCTGTTTCCCTCTGTTTAACTCGGTTAAACTCTGTTTGCCAGTGTTTGCCTCTGTGTAAATCTGTTTGCCACTGTTTGCCTCTGTTTAACAGTGTTTGTATTTGTTTAACTCTGTTTAACTCTGTTTGCCTCAGTTTGCCTCTGTGTAAATTTGTTCAACTCTGTTTGCCTTTGTTTAACTCTGGTTAACTCTGTTTGCTTCTGTTGAACTGTGTTTGCCTCTCTTGAACTCCCTTTAAGGCTGTTTGTCTCTGTTTCACTTTGCCTAACTCTGTTTACCTCTGTTAAACTGTGTTTGCCTCTATTTAACTGCGATTGCCTCTGTTTAACTGTGTTTGACTCTGCATCTGATTAACTCTGTTTGCCTCTGTTTAACTGTGTTTGCCTCTGTGTAACTCTGTTTGCCTCTGTTTGCCTCGCTTTAACTGTGTTTGCCTCTGCTTAACTCTGTTTAACCCTGTCTGCCTCTTTTTAAATCTGATTGACTCTGCTTATCTCTGTTTCACTCTGCTTCACTCTGTTTGCCTCTGTTTAACTCTGTTTTCCTCTGTTTTGCTCTGTTTAACTGTGTTTGCATCTCTTTGACTCTGTTTAACTCTGTTTGCCTCTGTTGAACTGTGATTGCCTCTGTTTCACTCTGTTTGCCTCTGTTTGCCTCTCTTTCACTCTGTTTGCCTCTGTTTAACTCAGTTTGCCTCTGTTTAACTCTGTTTGCCTCTGTTTCACTCTGTTTCCCTCTGTTTAACTCGGTTAAACTCTGTTTGCCAGTGTTTGCCTCTGTGTAAATCTGTTTGCCACTGTTTGCCTCTGTTTAACTGTGTTTGCCATGTTTAACTCTCATTGCCTCTGTTTCTCTCTTTGCCACTGTTTGCCTCTTTTTAACTCTGTTTGCCTCTCTTTAACTCTGTTTTCCTCTGTCTTGCTCTGTTTATCTGTGTTTGCATCTATTTGACTCTGTTTAACTCTGTTTGCCACTGTTTGCCTCTCTTCAGCTCTGTTTGCCTGTGCTTAACTCTGTTTTCCTCTGTTTAACTGTGTTTGCATCTGCTTAACTCTGTTTAACGCTGTTTGCCTCAGTTTGCCTCTGTGTAAATTTGTTCAACTCTGTTTGCCTTTGTTTAACTCTGGTTAACACTGTTTGCTTCTGTTGAACTGTGTTTGCCTCTCTTTGACTCTGTTTAACTCTGTTTGCCTTGTTTAACACTGTTTAACTTTGTTAGCCTCTGTTTAACTGTGTTTGCATCTGTTTAACTGTGTTTGACTCTGCATCTGATTAACTCTGTTTGCCTCTGTTTAACTGTGTTTGCCTCTGTGTAACTCTGTTTGCCTCTGTTTGCCTCGCTTTAACTGTGTTTGCCTCTGCTTAACTCTGTTTAACCCTGTCTGCCTCTTTTTAAATCTGATTGACTCTGCTTATCTCTGTTTCACTCTGCTTCACTCTGTTTGCCTCTGTTTAACTCTGTTTTCCTCTGTTTTGCTCTGTTTAACTGTGTTTGCATCTCTTTGACTCTGTTTAACTCTGTTTGCCTCTGTTGAACTGTGATTGCCTCTGTTTCACTCTGTTTGCCTCTGTTTGCCTCTCTTTCACTCTGTTTGCCTCTGTTTAACTCAGTTTGCCTCTGTTTAACTCTGTTTGCCTCTGTTTCACTCTGTTTCCCTCTGTTTAACTCGGTTAAACTCTGTTTGCCAGTGTTTGCCTCTGTGTAAATCTGTTTGCCACTGTTTGCCTCTGTTTAACTGTGTTTGCCATGTTTAACTCTCATTGCCTCTGTTTCTCTCTTTGCCACTGTTTGCCTCTTTTTAACTCTGTTTGCCTCTCTTTAACTCTGTTTTCCTCTGTCTTGCTCTGTTTATCTGTGTTTGCATCTATTTGACTCTGTTTAACTCTGTTTGCCACTGTTTGCCTCTCTTCAGCTCTGTTTGCCTGTGCTTAACTCTGTTTTCCTCTGTTTAACTGTGTTTGCATCTGCTTAACTCTGTTTAACGCTGTTTGCCTCAGTTTGCCTCTGTGTAAATTTGTTCAACTCTGTTTGCCTTTGTTTAACTCTGGTTAACACTGTTTGCTTCTGTTGAACTGTGTTTGCCTCTCTTTGACTCTGTTTAACTCTGTTTGCCTTGTTTAACACTGTTTAACTTTGTTAGCCTCTGTTTAACTGTGTTTGCATCTGTTTAACTCTGTTTGCCTCTGCTTAACTCTGTTTAAATCTGTTTGCCTCTGTTTGACTCTGTTTGCCTCTGTTTATCTCTGTTTAACTCTGTTTAACTCTGTTTGCCTCTGTTTGCATCTGTTTAATTCTGTGAAACTTTGTTTGCCTCTGTTTAACTCTGGTTAACACTGTTTGCTTCTGTTGAACTGTGTTTGCCTCTCTTTGACTCTGTTTAACACTGTTTGCCTCTGTTCCTTTTGCCTAACTCTGTTTACCTCTGTTAAACTCTGTTTGCCTCTATTGAACTGCGATTGCCTCTGTTTAACTCTGTTTGCCTCTGCTTAACTCTGCATAACACTGTTTGCCTCTGTTTAACTCTGTTTGCCTTGTTTAACTCTGTTTAACTTTGTGAGCCTCTGTTTAACTCTGTTTGCATCTGTTTAAGTCTGTTTAACTCTGTTCGCCTCTGTTCGCCTCTGTTTAACTCTGTTTGCCTCTGTTTTACTCTGTTTGCCTCTGTTTAACTCTGTTTAACTCTGTTTGCCTCTGTTTGCCTCTGTTTAATTCTGTGACACTCTGTTTGCCTCTGTGCAACAGTGTTTGCCTCTGTTTAACTGTGTTTAACTCTGTTTCACTCTGCTTCACTCTGTTTGCCTCTGTTTAACTGTGTTTTCCTCTGTTTGCCTCTGTTTAACTCTGTTTACCTCTGTTTGTCTCTGTTTAACTCTGTTTAACCCTGTTCTCCTCTTTTTAAATCTGTTTGCCTCTGCTAAACTCCGTATAACCCTGTTTTCCTCTGTTTCACTCTGTTTAAAACTGTTTAACTCTGTTTGCCTCTGTTTAACTCTGTTTAAATCTGTTTGCCTCTGTTTAACTGTGTTTGCCTCTGTTAAACTCTGTTTACCTCCGTGTGTCTCTGTTTCAATCTGTTTAACTCTGTTTGCCCCTGTTTAACTCTGTTTGCCTCTATTTAACTCTGTTTGCCACTGTTTGCCTCTGTTTAACTGTGTTTGTATTTGTTTAACTCTGTTTAACTCTGTTTAACTCTGTTTGCCTCAGTTTGCCTCTGTGTAAATTTGTTCAACTCTGTTTGCCTTTGTTTAACTCTGGTTAACTCTGTTTGCTTCTGTTGAACTGTGTTTGCCTCTCTTGAACTCCCTTTAAGGCTGTTTGTCTCTGTTTCACTTTGCCTAACTCTGTTTACCTCTGTTAAACTGTGTTTGCCTCTATTTAACTGCGATTGCCTCTGTTTAACTGTGTTTGACTCTGTTTGCATCTGATTAACTCTGTTTGCCTCTGTTTAACTGTGTTTGCCTCTGTGTAACTCTGTTTGCCTCTGTTTGCCTCGCTTTAACTGTGTTTGCCTCTGCTTAACTCTGTTTAACCCTGTCTGCCTCTTTTTAAATCTGATTGACTCTGCTTATCTCTGTTTCACTCTGCTTCACTCTGTTTGCCTCTGTTTAACTCTGTTTTCCTCTGTTTTGCTCTGTTTAACTGTGTTTGCATCTCTTTGACTCTGTTTAACTCTGTTTGCCTCTGTTGAACTGTGATTGCCTCTGTTTCACTCTGTTTGCCTCTGTTTGCCTCTCTTTCACTCTGTTTGCCTCTGTTTAACTCAGTTTGCCTCTGTTTAACTCTGTTTGCCTCTGTTTCACTCTGTTTCCCTCTGTTTAACTCGGTTAAACTCTGTTTGCCAGTGTTTGCCTCTGTGTAAATCTGTTTGCCACTGTTTGCCTCTGTTTAACTGTGTTTGCCATGTTTAACTCTCTTTGCCTCTGTTTCTCTCTTTGCCACTGTTTGCCTCTTTTTAACTCTGTTTGCCTCTCTTTAACTCTGTTTTCCTCTGTCTTGCTCTGTTTATCTGTGTTTGCATCTATTTGACTCTGTTTAACTCTGTTTGCCACTGTTTGCCTCTCTTCAACTCTGTTTGCCTGTGCTTAACTCTGTTTTCCTCTGTTTAACTGTGTTTGCATCTGCTTAACTCTGTTTAACGCTGTTTGCCTCAGTTTGCCTCTGTGTAAATTTGTTCAACTCTGTTTGCCTTTGTTTAACTCTGGTTAACACTGTTTGCTTCTGTTGAACTGTGTTTGCCTCTCTTTGACTCTGTTTAACTCTGTTTGCCTTGTTTAACACTGTTTAACTTTGTTAGCCTCTGTTTAACTGTGTTTGCATCTGTTTAACTCTGTTTGCCTCTGCTTAACTCTGTTTAAATCTGTTTGCCTCTGTTTGACTCTGTTTGCCTCTGTTTATCTCTGTTTAACTCTGTTTAACTCTGTTTGCCTCTGTTTGCATCTGTTTAATTCTGTGAAACTTTGTTTGCCTCTGTTTAACTCTGGTTAACACTGTTTGCTTCTGTTGAACTGTGTTTGCCTCTCTTTGACTCTGTTTAACACTGTTTGCCTCTGTTCCTTTTGCCTAACTCTGTTTACCTCTGTTAAACTCTGTTTGCCTCTATTGAACTGCGATTGCCTCTGTTTAACTGTGTTTGCCTCTGCTTTACTCTGCATAACACTGTTTGCCTCTGTTTAACTCTGTTTGTCTTGTTTAACTCTGTTTAACTTTGTTAGCCTCTGTTTAACTCTGTTTGCATCTGTTTAAGTCTGTTTAACTCTGTTCGCCTCTGTCCGCCTCTGTTTAACTCTGTTTGCCTCTGTTTTACTGTGTTTGCCTCTGTTTAACTCTGTTTAACTCTGTTTGCCTCTGTTTGCCTCTGTTTAATTCTGTGACACTCTGTTTGCCTCTGTGCAACTGTGTTTGCCTCTGTTTAACTGTGTTTAACTCTGTTTCACTCTGCTTCACTCTGTTTGCCCCTGTTTAACTCTGTTTTCCTCTGTTTTGCTCTGTTTAACTGTGTTTGCATCTCTTTGACTCTGTTTAACTCTGTTTGCCACTGTTTGCCTCTCTTCAACTCTGTTTGCCTCTGCTTAACTCTGTTTTCCTCTGTTTGCCTCTGTTTAACTGTGTTTGCATCTGTTTAACCCTGTTTAACGCTGTTTGCCTCTGTTTCACTCTGTTTCCCTCTGTTTAACTCGGTTAAACTCTGTTTGCCAGTGTTTGCCTCTGTGTAAATCTGTTTGCCACTGTTTGCCTCTGTTTAACTGTGTTTGTATTTGTTTAACTCTGTTTAACTCTGTTTAACTCTGTTTGCCTCAGTTTGCCTCTGTGTAAATTTGTTCAACTCTGTTTGCCTTTGTTTAACTCTGGTTAACTCTGTTTGCTTCTGTTGAACTGTGTTTGCCTCTCTTGAACTCCCTTTAAGGCTGTTTGTCTCTGTTTCACTTTGCCTAACTCTGTTTACCTCTGTTAAACTGTGTTTGCCTCTATTTAACTGCGATTGCCTCTGTTTAACTGTGTTTGACTCTGCATCTGATTAACTCTGTTTGCCTCTGTTTAACTGTGTTTGCCTCTGTGTAACTCTGTTTGCCTCTGTTTGCCTCGCTTTAACTGTGTTTGCCTCTGCTTAACTCTGTTTAACCCTGTCTGCCTCTTTTTAAATCTGATTGACTCTGCTTATCTCTGTTTCACTCTGCTTCACTCTGTTTGCCTCTGTTTAACTCTGTTTTCCTCTGTTTTGCTCTGTTTAACTGTGTTTGCATCTCTTTGACTCTGTTTAACTCTGTTTGCCTCTGTTGAACTGTGATTGCCTCTGTTTCACTCTGTTTGCCTCTGTTTGCCTCTCTTTCACTCTGTTTGCCTCTGTTTAACTCAGTTTGCCTCTGTTTAACTCTGTTTGCCTCTGTTTCACTCTGTTTCCCTCTGTTTAACTCGGTTAAACTCTGTTTGCCAGTGTTTGCCTCTGTGTAAATCTGTTTGCCACTGTTTGCCTCTGTTTAACTGTGTTTGCCATGTTTAACTCTCTTTGCCTCTGTTTCTCTCTTTGCCACTGTTTGCCTCTTTTTAACTCTGTTTGCCTCCCTTTAACTCTGTTTTCCTCTGTCTTGCTCTGTTTATCTGTGTTTGCATCTATTTGACTCTGTTTCACTCTGTTTGCCACTGTTTGCCTCTCTTCAACTCTGTTTGCCTGTGCTTAACTCTGTTTTCCTCTGTTTAACTGTGTTTGCATCTGCTTAACTCTGTTTAACGCTGTTTGCCTCAGTTTGCCTCTGTGTAAATTTGTTCAACTCTGTTTGCCTTTGTTTAACTCTGGTTAACACTGTTTGCTTCTGTTGAACTGTGTTTGCCTCTCTTTGACTCTGTTTAACTCTGTTTGCCTTGTTTAACACTGTTTAACTTTGTTAGCCTCTGTTTAACAGTGTTTGCATCTGTTTAACTCTGTTTGCCTCTGCTTAACTCTGTTTAAATCTGTTTGCCTCTGTTTGACTCTGTTTGCCTCTGTTTATCTCTGTTTAACTCTGTTTAACTCTGTTTGCCTCTGTTTGCATCTGTTTAATTCTGTGAAACTTTGTTTGCCTCTGTTTAACTCTGGTTAACACTGTTTGCTTCTGTTGAACTGTGTTTGCCTCTCTTTGACTCTGTTTAACACTGTTTGCCTCTGTTCCTTTTGCCTAACTCTGTTTACCTCTGTTAAACTCTGTTTGCCTCTATTGAACTGCGATTGCCTCTGTTTAACTCTGTTTGCCTTGTTTAACTCTGTTTAACTTTGTTAGCCTCTGTTTAACTCTGTTTGCATCTGTTTAACTGTGTTTGCCATGTTTAACTCTCTTTGCCTCTGTTTAACTCTCTTTGCCACTGTTTGCCTCTTTTTAACTCTGTTTGCCTCTATTTAACTCTGTTTTCCTCTGTCTTGCTCTGTTTAACTGTGTTTGCATCTGTTTGACTCTGTTTAACTCTTTTTGCCACTGTTTGCCTCTCTTCAACTCTGTTTGCCTGTGCTTAACTCTGTTTTCCTCTGTTTAACTGTGTTTGCATCTGTTTAACTCTGTTTAACGCTGTTTGCCTCAGTTTGCCTCTGTGTAAATTTGTTCAACTCTGTTTGCCTTTGTTTAACTCTGGTTAACACTGTTTGCTTCTGTTGAACTGTGTTTGCCTCTCTTTGACTCTGTTTAACTCTGTTTGCCTTGTTTACCACTGTTTAACTTTGTTAGCCTCTGTTTCACTGTGTTTGCATCTGTTTAACTCTGTTTGCCTCTGCTTAACTCTGTTTAAATCTGTTTGCCTCTGTTTGCCTCTGTTTATCTCTGTTTAACTCTGTTTAACTCTGTTTGCCTCTGTTTGCATCTGTTTAATTCTGTGAAACTTTGTTTGCCTCTGTTTAACTCTGGTTAACACTGTTTGCTTCTGTTGAATTGTGTTTGCCTCTCTTTGACTCTGTTTAACACTGTTTGCCTCTGTTCCTTTTGCCTAACTCTGTTTACCTCTGTTAAACTCTGTTTGCCTCTATTGAACTGCGATTGCCTCTGTTTAACTCTGTTTGCCTCTGCTTAACTCTGCATAACACTGTTTGCCTCTGTTTAACTCTGTTTGCCTTGTTTAACTCTGTTTAACTTTGTTAGCCTCTGTTTAACTCTGTTTGCATCTGTTTAAGTCTGTTTAACTCTGTTCGCCTCTGTTCGCCTCTGTTTAACTCTGTTTGCCTCTGTTTTACTCTGTTTGCCTCTGTTTAACTCTGTTTAACTCTGTTTGCCTCTGTTTGCCTCTGTTTAATTCTGTGACACTCTGTTTGCCTCTGTGCAACAGTGTTTGCCTCTGTTTAACTGTGTTTAACTCTGTTTCACTCTGCTTCACTCTGTTTGCCTCTGTTTAACTGTGTTTTCCTCTGTTTGCCTCTGTTTAACTCTGTTTACCTCTGTTTGCCTCTGTTTAACTCTGTTTAACCCTGTTCTCCTCTTTTTAAATCTGTTTGCCTCTGCTAAACTCCGTATAACCCTGTTTTCCTCTGTTTCACTCTGTTTAAAACTGTTTAACTCTGTTTGCCTCTGTTTAACTCTGTTTAAATCTGTTTGCCTCTGTTTAACTGTGTTTGCCTCTGTTAAACTCTGTTTACCTCCGTGTGTCTCTGTTTCAATCTGTTTAACTCTGTTTGCCCCTGTTTAACTCTGTTTGCCTCTATTTAACTCTGTTTGCCACTGTTTGCCTCTGTTTAACTGTGTTTGTATTTGTTTAACTCTGTTTAACTCTGTTTAACTCTGTTTGCCTCAGTTTGCCTCTGTGTAAATTTGTTCAACTCTGTTTGCCTTTGTTTAACTCTGGTTAACTGTTTGCTTCTGTTGAACTGTGTTTGCCTCTCTTGAACTCCCTTTAAGGCTGTTTGTCTCTGTTTCACTTTGCCTAACTCTGTTTACCTCTGTTAAACTGTGTTTGCCTCTATTTAACTGCGATTGCCTCTGTTTAACTGTGTTTGACTCTGTTTGCATCTGATTAACTCTGTTTGCCTCTGTTTAACTGTGTTTGCCTCTGTGTAACTCTGTTTGCCTCTGTTTGCCTCGCTTTAACTGTGTTTGCCTCTGTTTAACTCTGTTTAACCCTCTCTGCCTCTTTTTCAATCTGATTGACTCTGCTTATCTCTGTTTAACTCTGTTTGCCTCTGTTTGCCTCTGTTTAACTCTGTTTGCCTCTGTTGAACTGTGATTGCTTCTGTTTCACTCTGTTTGCCTCTCTTTCACTCTGTTTGCCTCTGTTTGTCTCTGTTTGCCTCTGTTTATCTCTGTTTAACTCTGTTTAACTCTGTTTGCCTCTGTTTGCATCTGTTTAATTCTGTGAAACTTTGTTTGCCTCTGTTTAACTCTGGTTAACACTGTTTGCTTCTGTTGAACTGTGTTTGCCTCTCTTTGACTCTGTTTAACACTGTTTGCCTCTGTTCCTTTTGCCTAACTCTGTTTACCTCTGTTAAACTCTGTTTGCCTCTATTGAACTGCGATTGCCTCTGTTTAACTGTGTTTGCCTCTGCTTTACTCTGCATAACACTGTTTGCCTCTGTTTAACTCTGTTTGCCTTGTTTAACTCTGTTTAACTTTGTTAGCCTCTGTTTAACTCTGTTTGCATCTGTTTAAGTCTGTTTAACTCTGTTCGCCTCTGTCCGCCTCTGTTTAACTCTGTTTGCCTCTGTTTTACTGTGTTTGCCTCTGTTTAACTCTGTTTAACTCTGTTTGCCTCTGTTTGCCTCTGTTTAATTCTGTGACACTCTGTTTGCCTCTGTGCAACTGTGTTTGCCTCTGTTTAACTGTGTTTAACTCTGTTTCACTCTGCTTCACTCTGTTTGCCTCTGTTTAACTCTGTTTTCCTCTGTTTTGCTCTGTTTAACTGTGTTTGCATCTCTTTGACTCTGTTTAACTCTGTTTGCCACTGTTTGCCTCTCTTCAACTCTGTTTGCCTCTGCTTAACTCTGTTTTCCTCTGTTTGCCTCTGTTTAACTGTGTTTGCATCTGTTTAACCCTGTTTAACGCTGTTTGCCTCTGTTTCACTCTGTTTCCCTCTGTTTAACTCGGTTAAACTCTGTTTGCCAGTGTTTGCCTCTGTGTAAATCTGTTTGCCACTGTTTGCCTCTGTTTAACTGTGTTTGTATTTGTTTAACTCTGTTTAACTCTGTTTAACTCTGTTTGCCTCAGTTTGCCTCTGTGTAAATTTGTTCAACTCTGTTTGCCTTTGTTTAACTCTGGTTAACTCTGTTTGCTTCTGTTGAACTGTGTTTGCCTCTCTTGAACTCCCTTTAAGGCTGTTTGTCTCTGTTTCACTTTGCCTAACTCTGTTTACCTCTGTTAAACTGTGTTTGCCTCTATTTAACTGCGATTGCCTCTGTTTAACTGTGTTTGACTCTGCATCTGATTAACTCTGTTTGCCTCTGTTTAACTGTGTTTGCCTCTGTGTAACTCTGTTTGCCTCTGTTTGCCTCGCTTTAACTGTGTTTGCCTCTGCTTAACTCTGTTTAACCCTGTCTGCCTCTTTTTAAATCTGATTGACTCTGCTTATCTCTGTTTCACTCTGCTTCACTCTGTTTGCCTCTGTTTAACTCTGTTTTCCTCTGTTTTGCTCTGTTTAACTGTGTTTGCATCTCTTTGACTCTGTTTAACTCTGTTTGCCTCTGTTGAACTGTGATTGCCTCTGTTTCACTCTGTTTGCCTCTGTTTGCCTCTCTTTCACTCTGTTTGCCTCTGTTTAACTCAGTTTGCCTCTGTTTAACTCTGTTTGCCTCTGTTTCACTCTGTTTCCCTCTGTTTAACTCGGTTAAACTCTGTTTGCCAGTGTTTGCCTCTGTGTAAATCTGTTTGCCACTGTTTGCCTCTGTTTAACTGTGTTTGCCATGTTTAACTCTCTTTGCCTCTGTTTCTCTCTTTGCCACTGTTTGCCTCTTTTTAACTCTGTTTGCCTCCCTTTAACTCTGTTTTCCTCTGTCTTGCTCTGTTTATCTGTGTTTGCATCTATTTGACTCTGTTTCACTCTGTTTGCCACTGTTTGCCTCTCTTCAACTCTGTTTGCCTGTGCTTAACTCTGTTTTCCTCTGTTTAACTGTGTTTGCATCTGCTTAACTCTGTTTAACGCTGTTTGCCTCAGTTTGCCTCTGTGTAAATTTGTTCAACTCTGTTTGCCTTTGTTTAACTCTGGTTAACACTGTTTGCTTCTGTTGAACTGTGTTTGCCTCTCTTTGACTCTGTTTAACTCTGTTTGCCTTGTTTAACACTGTTTAACTTTGTTAGCCTCTGTTTAACTGTGTTTGCATCTGTTTAACTCTGTTTGCCTCTGCTTAACTCTGTTTAAATCTGTTTGCCTCTGTTTGACTCTGTTTGCCTCTGTTTATCTCTGTTTAACTCTGTTTAACTCTGTTTGCCTCTGTTTGCATCTGTTTAATTCTGTGAAACTTTGTTTGCCTCTGTTTAACTCTGGTTAACACTGTTTGCTTCTGTTGAACTGTGTTTGCCTCTCTTTGACTCTGTTTAACACTGTTTGCCTCTGTTCCTTTTGCCTAACTCTGTTTACCTCTGTTAAACTCTGTTTGCCTCTATTGAACTGCGATTGCCTCTGTTTAACTCTGTTTGCCTTGTTTAACTCTGTTTAACTTTGTTAGCCTCTGTTTAACTCTGTTTGCATCTGTTTAACTGTGTTTGCCATGTTTAACTCTCTTTGCCTCTGTTTAACTCTCTTTGCCACTGTTTGCCTCTTTTTAACTCTGTTTGCCTCTATTTAACTCTGTTTTCCTCTGTCTTGCTCTGTTTAACTGTGTTTGCATCTGTTTGACTCTGTTTAACTCTTTTTGCCACTGTTTGCCTCTCTTCAACTCTGTTTGCCTGTGCTTAACTCTGTTTTCCTCTGTTTAACTGTGTTTGCATCTGTTTAACTCTGTTTAACGCTGTTTGCCTCAGTTTGCCTCTGTGTAAATTTGTTCAACTCTGTTTGCCTTTGTTTAACTCTGGTTAACACTGTTTGCTTCTGTTGAACTGTGTTTGCCTCTCTTTGACTCTGTTTAACTCTGTTTGCCTTGTTTACCACTGTTTAACTTTGTTAGCCTCTGTTTCACTGTGTTTGCATCTGTTTAACTCTGTTTGCCTCTGCTTAACTCCGTTTAAATCTGTTTGCCTCTGTTTGCCTCTGTTTATCTCTGTTTAACTCTGTTTAACTCTGTTTGCCTCTGTTTGCATCTGTTTAATTCTGTGAAACTTTGTTTGCCTCTGTTTAACTCTGGTTAACACTGTTTGCTTCTGTTGAATTGTGTTTGCCTCTCTTTGACTCTGTTTAACACTGTTTGCCTCTGTTCCTTTTGCCTAACTCTGTTTACCTCTGTTAAACTCTGTTTGCCTCTATTGAACTGCGATTGCCTCTGTTTAACTCTGTTTGCCTCTGCTTAACTCTGCATAACACTGTTTGCCTCTGTTTAACTCTGTTTGCCTTGTTTAACTCTGTTTAACTTTGTTAGCCTCTGTTTAACTCTGTTTGCATCTGTTTAAGTCTGTTTAACTCTGTTCGCCTCTGTTCGCCTCTGTTTAACTCTGTTTGCCTCTGTTTTACTCTGTTTGCCTCTGTTTAACTCTGTTTAACTCTGTTTGCCTCTGTTTGCCTCTGTTTAATTCTGTGACACTCTGTTTGCCTCTGTGCAACAGTGTTTGCCTCTGTTTAACTGTGTTTAACTCTGTTTCACTCTGCTTCACTCTGTTTGCCTCTGTTTAACTGTGTTTTCCTCTGTTTGCCTCTGTTTAACTCTGTTTACCTCTGTTTGCCTCTGTTTAACTCTGTTTAACCCTGTTCTCCTCTTTTTAAATCTGTTTGCCTCTGCTAAACTCCGTATAACCCTGTTTTCCTCTGTTTCACTCTGTTTAAAACTGTTTAACTCTGTTTGCCTCTGTTTAACTCTGTTTAAATCTGTTTGCCTCTGTTTAACTGTGTTTGCCTCTGTTAAACTCTGTTTACCTCCGTGTGTCTCTGTTTCAATCTGTTTAACTCTGTTTGCCCCTGTTTAACTCTGTTTGCCTCTATTTAACTCTGTTTGCCACTGTTTGCCTCTGTTTAACTGTGTTTGTATTTGTTTAACTCTGTTTAACTCTGTTTAACTCTGTTTGCCTCAGTTTGCCTCTGTGTAAATTTGTTCAACTCTGTTTGCCTTTGTTTAACTCTGGTTAACTCTGTTTGCTTCTGTTGAACTGTGTTTGCCTCTCTTGAACTCCCTTTAAGGCTGTTTGTCTCTGTTTCACTTTGCCTAACTCTGTTTACCTCTGTTAAACTGTGTTTGCCTCTATTTAACTGCGATTGCCTCTGTTTAACTGTGTTTGACTCTGTTTGCATCTGATTAACTCTGTTTGCCTCTGTTTAACTGTGTTTGCCTCTGTGTAACTCTGTTTGCCTCTGTTTGCCTCGCTTTAACTGTGTTTGCCTCTGTTTAACTCTGTTTAACCCTCTCTGCCTCTTTTTCAATCTGATTGACTCTGCTTATCTCTGTTTAACTCTGTTTGCCTCTGTTTGCCTCTGTTTAACTCTGTTTGCCTCTGTTGAACTGTGATTGCTTCTGTTTCACTCTGTTTGCCTCTCTTTCACTCTGTTTGCCTCTGTTTAATTCAGTTTGCCTCTGTTTAACTCTGTTTGCCTCTGTTTCACTCTGTTTCCCTCTGTTTAACTCAGTTAAACTCTGTTTGCCAGTGTTTGCCTCTGTGTAAATCTGTTTGCCACTGTTTGCCTCTGTTTAACTGTGTTTGCCATGTTTAACTCTCTTTGCCTCTGTTTAACTCTCTTTGCCACTGTTTGCCTTTTTTTAACTCTGTTTGCCTCTATTTAACTCTGTTTTCCTCTGTCTTGCTCTGTTTAACTGTGTTTGCATCTGTTTGACTCTGTTTAACTCTGTTTGCCACTGTTTGCCTCTCTTCAACTCTGTTTGCCTGTGCTTAACTCTGTTTTCCTCTGTTTAACTGTGTTTGCATCTGTTTAACTCTGTTTAACGCTGTTTGCCTCAGTTTGCCTCTGTGTAAATTTGTTCAACTCTGTTTGCCTTTGTTTAACTCTGGTTAACACTGTTTGCTTCTGTTGAACTGTGTTTGCCTCTCTTTGACTCTGTTTAACTCTGTTTGCCTTGTTTACCACTGTTTAACTTTGTTAGCCTCTGTTTCACTGTGTTTGCATCTGTTTAACTCTGTTTGCCTCTGCTTAACTCTGTTTAAATCTGTTTGCCTCTGTTTGCCTCTGTTTATCTCTGTTTAACTCTGTTTAACTCTGTTTGCCTCTGTTTGCATCTGTTTAATTCTGTGAAACTTTGTTTGCCTCTGTTTAACTCTGGTTAACACTGTTTGCTTCTGTTGAATTGTGTTTGCCTCTCTTTGACTCTGTTTAACACTGTTTGCCTCTGTTCCTTTTGCCTAACTCTGTTTACCTCTGTTAAACTCTGTTTGCCTCTATTGAACTGCGATTGCCTCTGTTTAACTGTGTTTGCCTCTGCTTAACTCTGCATAACACTGCTTGCCTCTGTTTAACTCTGTTTGCCTTGTTTAACTCTGTTTAACTTTGTTAGCCTCTGTTTAACTCTGTTTGCATCTGTTTAAGTCTGTTTAACTCTGTTCGCCTCTGTCCGCCTCTGTTTAACTCTGTTTGCCTCTGTTTTATTCTGTTTGCCTCTGTTTAACTCTGTTTAACTCTGTTTGCCTCTGTTTGCCTCTGTTTAATTCTGTGACACTCTGTTTGCCTCTGTGCAACTGTGTTTGCCTCTGTTTTACTGTGTTTAACTCTGTTTCACTCTGCTGCCTCTGTTTAACTCTGTTTTCCCCTGTTTGCCTCTGTTGAACTCTCTTTACCTCTGTTTGCCTCTGTTTAACTCTGTTTGCCTCTGTTTAATTCTATTTGCCTCTGCTTAACTCTGTTTAACTCTGTTTGCCTCTGTTTGCCTCTGTTTAACTGTGTTTGCCTCTGTTTAAATCTGTTTAACCCTGTTCTACTCTTTTTAACTCTGTTTAACTCTGTTTGCCTCTGTTTGCCTCTGTTTAATTCTGTGACACTCTGTTTGCCTCTGTGCAACTGTGTTTGCCTCTGTTTTACTGTGTTTAACTCTGTTTCACTCTGCTGCCTCTGTTTAACTGTGTTTTCCCCTGTTTGCCTCTGTTGAACTCTCTTTACCTCTGTTTGCCTCTGTTTAACTCTGTTTGCCTCTGTTTAATTCTATTTGCCTCTGCTTAACTCTGTTTAACTCTGTTTGCCTCTGTTTGCCTCTGTTTAACTGTGTTTGCCTCTGTTTAAATCTGTTTAACCCTGTTCGCCTCTTTTTAACTCTGTTTGCCTCTGTTTAACTCTGTTTAGCTCTGTTTGCCTCTGTTTAACTGTGTTTGCCTCTGTTAAACTCTTTTTACCTCCGTGTGCCTCTGTTTAAATTTATTTCACTCTGTTTTTATCTGTTTAACTCTGTTTCCCTCTGTTTAACTGTGTTTTCCACTGTTTGCCTTTGTTTAACTCTGTTTAACTCATTTTGCCTCTGTTTAACTCTCTTTACCTCTGTTGAACTCTGTTTAACTCTGTCTGCCTCTGTTTAAATCTGTTTGCGTCTGTTTCCCTATGTTTAACTGTGTTTGCCTCTGTTTAACTCTGTTTGCCTGTGCTTAACTCTGTTTGCCTCTGTTTGCCTCTGTTTCACTCTGTTTGCCTCTGTTTAAGTCGTTTAAACTCTGTTTGCCAGTGTTTGCCCCTGTGTAACCCTGTTTGCCTCTGTTTGCCTCGCTTTAACTGTGTTTGCCTCTGGTTAACTCTGTTTAACCCTGTTTGCCTCTTTTTAAATCTGTTTGCCTCTGTTTAACTCTGCTTGCCTCTGTTTAACTCTGTTTGCCTCTGTTGAATTGTGATTGCCTCTGTTTCACTCTGTTTAACTGTGATTGTCTCTGTTTCACTTTGTTTGCCTCTGTTTGCCTCTGTTAAACTCCGTATAACCTGTTTTCATCTATTTGACTCTGTTTAAAACTGTTTAACTCTGTTTGCCTCTGTTTAACTCTGTTTGAATCTGTTAAACTCTGTTTACCTCCGTGTTCCTCTGTTTAAATCTGTTTAACTCTGTTTAACTCTGTTTGCCTCTGTTTAACTCTGTTTGCCTCTATTTAACTCTGTTTTCCTCTGTTTTGATCTGTTTATCTGTGTTTGCATTTGTTTAACTCTGTTTAACTTTTTTGCCTCAGTTTGCCTCTGTGTAAATTTGTTCAACTCTGTTTCCCTTTGTTTAACTCTGGTTAACTCTGTTTGCTTCTGTTTAACTGTGTTTGCCTCTTTTTAACTCTTTTTCACGCTGTTTGCCTCTGTTTCACTTGCCTAACTCTGTTTACCTCTGTTAAACTCTGTTTGCCTCTATTTAACTGCGATTGCCTCTGTTTAACTGCGTTTGCCTCTGTGTAACTCTGTTTGCCTCTGGCTGCCTCGCTTTAACTGTGTTTGCCTCTGTTTAACTCTGCTTAAACCTGTCGGCCTCTTTTTAAATCTGTTTGCCTCTGCTTATCTCTGTTTAACTCTGTTTGCCTGTGTTTGCCTCTGTTTAACTCTGTTTTCCTCTGTTGAACTGTGATTGCCTCTGTTTCACTCTGTTTGCCTCTGTCTGCTTCTCTTTCACTCTGTTTGCCTCTGCTTAACTCAGTTTGCCTCTGTTTAACTCTTTTGCCTCTGTTTGCCTCTGTACCACTCTGTTTCCCTCTGTTTAACTCAGTTTGCCAGTGTTTGCCTCTGTGTAAATCTGTTTGCCACTGTTTGCCTCTGTTTAACTGTGTTTGCCATGTTTAACTCTGTTTAACCCTGTTTACATCTTATTAAATCTGTTTGCCTCTGTTTAATTCTATTTGCCTCTGCTTAACTCTGTTTAGCTCTGTTTACCTCTGTTTGCCGCTGTTTCACTGTGTTTGCCTCTGTTTAGATCTGTTTAATCCTGTTCGCCTCTTTTTAACTCTATTTGCCTCTGTTTAACTCTATGTAACTCTGTTTGCCTGTGTTTGCCTCTGTTTAACTGTGTTTGCCATGTTTAACTCTGTTTAACCCTGTTTACATCTTATTAAATCTGTTTGCCTCTGTTTAATTCTATTTGCCTCTGCTTAACTCTGTTTAGCTCTGTTTACCTCTGTTTGCCTCTGTTTCACTGTGTTTGCCTCTGTTTAAATCTGTTTAATCCTGTTCGCCTCTTTTTAACTCAATTTGCCTCTGTTTAACTCTATGTAACTCTGTTTGCCGCTGTTTGACTCTGTTTAACTGTGATTGTCTCTATTTCACTTTGCCTCTGTTTGCCGCTGTTTAACTCTGTTTGACTCTGTTTAATTCTATTTGCCTCTGCTTAACTCTGTTTGCCTCTGTTTAAATCTGTTTCATCTGTTTGCCTCTGTTTAACTGTGTTTGCCTCTGTTTGACTCTGTTTAACCCTGTTCACCTCTTTTTAAATCTGTCTGCCTCTGTTAAACTCCGTATAACCCTGTTTTCATCTATTTGACTCTGTTTAAAACTGTTTAACTCCGTTTGCCTCTGTTTGAATCTGTTTAACTCTGTTTAACTCTGTTTGCCTCTGTTTAACTCTGTTTGCCTCTATTTAACTCTGTTTTCCTCTGTTTTGATCTGTTTAACTGTGTTTGCATTTGTTTAACTCTGTTTAACTTTTTTGCCTCAGTTTGCCTCTGTGTAAATTTGTTCAACTCTGTTTGCCTTTGTTTAACTCTGGTTAACTCTGTTTGCTTCTGTTTAACTGTGTTTGCCTCTCTTTAACTCTTTTTAACGCTGTTTGCCTCTGTTTCACTTGCCTAACTCTGTTTACCTCTGTTAAACTCTGTTTGCCTCTATTTAACTGCGATTGCCTCTGTTTAACTGCGTTTGCCTCTGTGTAACTCTGTTTGCCTCTGGCTGCCTCGCTTTAACTGTGTTTGCCTCTGTTTAACTCTGCTTAAACCTGTCGGCCTCTTTTTAAATCTGTTTGCCTCTGCTTATCTCTGTTTAACTCTGTTTGCCTGTGTTTGCCTCTGTTTAACTCTGTTTTCCTCTGTTGAACTGTGATTGCCTCTGTTTCACTCTGTTTGCCTTTGCTTAACTCAGTTTGCCTCTGTTTAACTCTTTTTGCCTCTGTTTGCCTCTGTATCACTCTGTTTCCCTCTGTTTAACTCGGTTAAACTCTGTTTGCCAGTGTTTGCCTCTGTGTAAATCTGTTTGCCACTGTTTGCCTCTGTTTAACTGTGTTTGCCATGTTTAACTCTGTTTAACCCTGTTTACATCTTATTAAATCTGTTTGCCTCTGTTTAACACTGTTTAATTCTGTTTGCCTCTGTTTAACTCGTTTTGCCTCTGTTTAACTGTGATTGCCTCTGTTTCACTTTGTTTGCCTCTGTTTGCCTCTGTTTAACTCTCTTTGCCACTGTTTGCCTTTTTTTAACTCTGTTTGCCTCTATTTAACTCTGTTTTCCTCTGTCTTGCTCTGTTTAACTGTGTTTGCATCTGTTTGACTCTGTTTAACTCTGTTTGCCACTGTTTGCCTCTCTTCAACTCTGTTTGCCTGTGCTTAACTCTGTTTTCCTCTGTTTAACTGTGTTTGCATCTGTTTAACTCTGTTTAACGCTGTTTGCCTCAGTTTGCCTCTGTGTAAATTTGTTCAACTCTGTTTGCCTTTGTTTAACTCTGGTTAACACTGTTTGCTTCTGTTGAACTGTGTTTGCCTCTCTTTGACTCTGTTTAACTCTGTTTGCCTTGTTTACCACTGTTTAACTTTGTTAGCCTCTGTTTCACTGTGTTTGCATCTGTTTAACTCTGTTTGCCTCTGCTTAACTCTGTTTAAATCTGTTTGCCTCTGTTTGCCTCTGTTTATCTCTGTTTAACTCTGTTTAACTCTGTTTGCCTCTGTTTGCATCTGTTTAATTCTGTGAAACTTTGTTTGCCTCTGTTTAACTCTGGTTAACACTGTTTGCTTCTGTTGAATTGTGTTTGCCTCTCTTTGACTCTGTTTAACACTGTTTGCCTCTGTTCCTTTTGCCTAACTCTGTTTACCTCTGTTAAACTCTGTTTGCCTCTATTGAACTGCGATTGCCTCTGTTTAACTGTGTTTGCCTCTGCTTAACTCTGCATAACACTGCTTGCCTCTGTTTAACTCTGTTTGCCTTGTTTAACTCTGTTTAACTTTGTTAGCCTCTGTTTAACTCTGTTTGCATCTGTTTAAGTCTGTTTAACTCTGTTCGCCTCTGTCCGCCTCTG
This sequence comes from Isurus oxyrinchus, assembly GCA_026770705.1. Taxonomy (NCBI): domain Eukaryota; kingdom Metazoa; phylum Chordata; class Chondrichthyes; order Lamniformes; family Lamnidae; genus Isurus; species Isurus oxyrinchus. Next base: position 45,413 of record JANJGN010001240.1, on the reverse strand, counting down.
TTTAACTCTGTTTGCCTCTGTTTTATTCTGTTTGCCTCTGTTTAACTCTGTTTAACTCTGTTTGCCTCTGTTTGCCTCTGTTTAATTCTGTGACACTCTGTTTGCCTCTGTGCAACTGTGTTTGCCTCTGTTTTACTGTGTTTAACTCTGTTTCACTCTGCTGCCTCTGTTTAACTCTGTTTTCCCCTGTTTGCCTCTGTTGAACTCTCTTTACCTCTGTTTGCCTCTGTTTAACTCTGTTTGCCTCTGTTTAATTCTATTTGCCTCTGCTTAACTCTGTTTAACTCTGTTTGCCTCTGTTTGCCTCTGTTTAACTGTGTTTGCCTCTGTTTAAATCTGTTTAACCCTGTTCTACTCTTTTTAACTCTGTTTAACTCTGTTTGCCTCTGTTTGCCTCTGTTTAATTCTGTGACACTCTGTTTGCCTCTGTGCAACTGTGTTTGCCTCTGTTTTACTGTGTTTAACTCTGTTTCACTCTGCTGCCTCTGTTTAACTGTGTTTTCCCCTGTTTGCCTCTGTTGAACTCTCTTTACCTCTGTTTGCCTCTGTTTAACTCTGTTTGCCTCTGTTTAATTCTATTTGCCTCTGCTTAACTCTGTTTAACTCTGTTTGCCTCTGTTTGCCTCTGTTTAACTGTGTTTGCCTCTGTTTAAATCTGTTTAACCCTGTTCGCCTCTTTTTAACTCTGTTTGCCTCTGTTTAACTCTGTTTAGCTCTGTTTGCCTCTGTTTAACTGTGTTTGCCTCTGTTAAACTCTTTTTACCTCCGTGTGCCTCTGTTTAAATTTATTTCACTCTGTTTTTATCTGTTTAACTCTGTTTCCCTCTGTTTAACTGTGTTTTCCACTGTTTGCCTTTGTTTAACTCTGTTTAACTCATTTTGCCTCTGTTTAACTCTCTTTACCTCTGTTGAACTCTGTTTAACTCTGTCTGCCTCTGTTTAAATCTGTTTGCGTCTGTTTCCCTATGTTTAACTGTGTTTGCCTCTGTTTAACTCTGTTTGCCTGTGCTTAACTCTGTTTGCCTCTGTTTGCCTCTGTTTCACTCTGTTTGCCTCTGTTTAAGTCGTTTAAACTCTGTTTGCCAGTGTTTGCCCCTGTGTAACCCTGTTTGCCTCTGTTTGCCTCGCTTTAACTGTGTTTGCCTCTGGTTAACTCTGTTTAACCCTGTTTGCCTCTTTTTAAATCTGTTTGCCTCTGTTTAACTCTGCTTGCCTCTGTTTAACTCTGTTTGCCTCTGTTGAATTGTGATTGCCTCTGTTTCACTCTGTTTAACTGTGATTGTCTCTGTTTCACTTTGTTTGCCTCTGTTTGCCTCTGTTAAACTCCGTATAACCTGTTTTCATCTATTTGACTCTGTTTAAAACTGTTTAACTCTGTTTGCCTCTGTTTAACTCTGTTTGAATCTGTTAAACTCTGTTTACCTCCGTGTTCCTCTGTTTAAATCTGTTTAACTCTGTTTAACTCTGTTTGCCTCTGTTTAACTCTGTTTGCCTCTATTTAACTCTGTTTTCCTCTGTTTTGATCTGTTTATCTGTGTTTGCATTTGTTTAACTCTGTTTAACTTTTTTGCCTCAGTTTGCCTCTGTGTAAATTTGTTCAACTCTGTTTCCCTTTGTTTAACTCTGGTTAACTCTGTTTGCTTCTGTTTAACTGTGTTTGCCTCTTTTTAACTCTTTTTCACGCTGTTTGCCTCTGTTTCACTTGCCTAACTCTGTTTACCTCTGTTAAACTCTGTTTGCCTCTATTTAACTGCGATTGCCTCTGTTTAACTGCGTTTGCCTCTGTGTAACTCTGTTTGCCTCTGGCTGCCTCGCTTTAACTGTGTTTGCCTCTGTTTAACTCTGCTTAAACCTGTCGGCCTCTTTTTAAATCTGTTTGCCTCTGCTTATCTCTGTTTAACTCTGTTTGCCTGTGTTTGCCTCTGTTTAACTCTGTTTTCCTCTGTTGAACTGTGATTGCCTCTGTTTCACTCTGTTTGCCTCTGTCTGCTTCTCTTTCACTCTGTTTGCCTCTGCTTAACTCAGTTTGCCTCTGTTTAACTCTTTTGCCTCTGTTTGCCTCTGTACCACTCTGTTTCCCTCTGTTTAACTCAGTTTGCCAGTGTTTGCCTCTGTGTAAATCTGTTTGCCACTGTTTGCCTCTGTTTAACTGTGTTTGCCATGTTTAACTCTGTTTAACCCTGTTTACATCTTATTAAATCTGTTTGCCTCTGTTTAATTCTATTTGCCTCTGCTTAACTCTGTTTAGCTCTGTTTACCTCTGTTTGCCGCTGTTTCACTGTGTTTGCCTCTGTTTAGATCTGTTTAATCCTGTTCGCCTCTTTTTAACTCTATTTGCCTCTGTTTAACTCTATGTAACTCTGTTTGCCTGTGTTTGCCTCTGTTTAACTGTGTTTGCCATGTTTAACTCTGTTTAACCCTGTTTACATCTTATTAAATCTGTTTGCCTCTGTTTAATTCTATTTGCCTCTGCTTAACTCTGTTTAGCTCTGTTTACCTCTGTTTGCCTCTGTTTCACTGTGTTTGCCTCTGTTTAAATCTGTTTAATCCTGTTCGCCTCTTTTTAACTCGATTTGCCTCTGTTTAACTCTATGTAACTCTGTTTGCCGCTGTTTGACTCTGTTTAACTGTGATTGTCTCTATTTCACTTTGCCTCTGTTTGCCGCTGTTTAACTCTGTTTGACTCTGTTTAATTCTATTTGCCTCTGCTTAACTCTGTTTGCCTCTGTTTAAATCTGTTTCATCTGTTTGCCTCTGTTTAACTGTGTTTGCCTCTGTTTGACTCTGTTTAACCCTGTTCACCTCTTTTTAAATCTGTCTGCCTCTGTTAAACTCCGTATAACCCTGTTTTCATCTATTTGACTCTGTTTAAAACTGTTTAACTCTGTTTGCCTCTGTTTGAATCTGTTTAACTCTGTTTAACTCTGTTTGCCTCTGTTTAACTCTGTTTGCCTCTATTTAACTCTGTTTTCCTCTGTTTTGATCTGTTTAACTGTGTTTGCATTTGTTTAACTCTGTTTAACTTTTTTGCCTCAGTTTGCCTCTGTGTAAATTTGTTCAACTCTGTTTGCCTTTGTTTAACTCTGGTTAACTCTGTTTGCTTCTGTTTAACTGTGTTTGCCTCTCTTTAACTCTTTTTAACGCTGTTTGCCTCTGTTTCACTTGCCTAACTCTGTTTACCTCTGTTAAACTCTGTTTGCCTCTATTTAACTGCGATTGCCTCTGTTTAACTGCGTTTGCCTCTGTGTAACTCTGTTTGCCTCTGGCTGCCTCGCTTTAACTGTGTTTGCCTCTGTTTAACTCTGCTTAAACCTGTCGGCCTCTTTTTAAATCTGTTTGCCTCTGCTTATCTCTGTTTAACTCTGTTTGCCTGTGTTTGCCTCTGTTTAACTCTGTTTTCCTCTGTTGAACTGTGATTGCCTCTGTTTCACTCTGTTTGCCTTTGCTTAACTCAGTTTGCCTCTGTTTAACTCTTTTTGCCTCTGTTTGCCTCTGTATCACTCTGTTTCCCTCTGTTTAACTCGGTTAAACTCTGTTTGCCAGTGTTTGCCTCTGTGTAAATCTGTTTGCCACTGTTTGCCTCTGTTTAACTGTGTTTGCCATGTTTAACTCTGTTTAACCCTGTTTACATCTTATTAAATCTGTTTGCCTCTGTTTAACACTGTTTAATTCTGTTTGCCTCTGTTTAACTCGTTTTGCCTCTGTTTAACTGTGATTGCCTCTGTTTCACTTTGTTTGCCTCTGTTTGCCTCTGTTTAACTCTATTTGCCTCTTTTTAATTGTGTTTGCCTCTGCTTAACTCTGTTTAACTCTGTTTGCCTCTGTTAGCCTCTGTTTAACTCTGTTTCCTCAGTTTGCCTCTGTTTAACTGTGTTTGCCTCTGTTTAACTCTGTTTAATCCTGTTCACCTGTTTTTAAATCTGTTTGCCTCTGTTAAACTCCGTATAACTCTGTTTTCCTCTGTTTAACTCTGTTTGCCTCTGTTTAACTCTGTTTGCCTCTGTTAAACTCTGTTTACATCCGTGTGCCTCTGTTTAACTCTGTTTAACTCTGTTTGCCTCTGTTTAACTCTGTTTGCCACTGTTTGCCTCTCTTTAACTCTGTTTGCCTCAGTTTAACTCTGTTTTCCTCTGTTTGCCTCTGATTAACTGTGTTTGCCACTGTTTAACTCTGTTTAACCCTGTTCGCCTCTTTTTAATTCTGTTTGCCTCTTTTAGACTCCGTATCACTTTGTTTCCCTCTGTTTTACTCTGTTTCAAACTGTTTAACTCTGTTTGCCTCTGTTTAACTCTGTTTAACTCTGTTTGCCTCTGTTTAACTGTGTTTGCATCTGTTAACCTCTATTTACCTCCATGTGCCTCTGTTTAAATCTGTTTAACTCTGCTTCTGTTTAACTCTGTTTGCCTCTGTTTAACTCTGTTTGCCACTGTTTGCCTCTGTTTAACTCTGTTTGCCTCTATTTAACTCTGTTTTCCTCTGCTTCTTTTTTACTGTGTTTGCCTCTGTTTAACTCTGTTTAACCCTGTTCACCTCTTTTTAAATCTGTTTGCCTCTGCTAAACTCTGTGTAACTCTGCTTTCCTGTTTGACTCTGTTTAAAACTGTTTAACTCTGTTTGCCTCTGTTTAACTCTGTTTGCGTCTGTCTAACTGTGTTTGCCTCTGTTAAAATCTGTTTACCTCCGTGTGCCTCTGTTTAAATCTGTTTAACTCTGTTTGCCTCTGTTTAACTCTGTTTGCCTCTATTTAACTCTGTTTTCCTCTGTTTTGCTCTGTTTAACTGTGTTTGCATCTGTTTAACTCTGTTTTCCTCTGTTTGCCTCTGTTTAACTCTGTTTGCCTCAGTTTGCCTCTGTGTAAATTTGTTCAACTCTGTTTGCCTTTGTTTAACTCTGGTTAACACTGTTTGCCTCTCTTTGACACTGTCTAACACTGGTTGCCTCTGTTTCACTTTGCCTAACTCTGTTTACCTCTGTTAAACTCTGTTTACCTCTATTTAAATGCGATTGCCTCTGTTTAACTGTGTTTGCCTCTGGTTAACTCTGCATAACACTTTTTGCCTCAGTTTAACTCTGTTTGCCTTGTTTAACTCTGATTAACTTTGTTAGCCTCTGTTTAACAGTGTTTGCATCTGTTTAATTCTGTTTAACTCTGTTCGCCTCTGTTTAACTCTGTTTAACTCTGTTTGCCTCTGTTTTGCTCTGTTTGCCTCTGTTTAAATCTGTTTAACTCTGGTTTCCTCTGTTTGACTCTGTTTAAAACTGTTTAGCTCTGTTTGCCTCTGTTTAACTCGGTTTGCCTCTGTTTAACTCTGTTTGCCTCTGTTTAACTGTGTTTGCCTCTGTTAAACTCTGTTTACCTCCATGTGCCTCTGTTTAAATCTGGTTAACTCTGTTTGCCTCTGTTTGCCTCTGT
>JANJGN010001240.1:32500-35000 GCA_026770705.1 Isurus oxyrinchus | reverse complement strand
GGTTATGGTTAGGGTTAGGATTAGGGTTAGGATTAGGGCATTAGGTTTAGGGTTAGGGCATTAGGGTTAGGGTTAGGGTGAGGGTTAGGGGTTAGGGGTTAGGGTTAGGCGTTAGGGTAAGGGTTAGTGTTAGGGTTAAGGGTTAGGGTTAGGGTTAGGTTTAGGGGTTAGTGTTAAGGTTAGGGTTAGGGGTTAGGGTTAGGGGTTAGGGTTAGGGTTAGGGGTTAGGGTTAGGGATTAAGGTTAGGGGTTAGGGTTAGGGATAGGGATAGGGGTTATGGTTAGGGGTTAGGGTTAGGGTTAGCGTTAGGGTTAGGTGTTAGGGTTCGGGTTAGGGATAGGGGTTAGGGGTTAGGTTTAGGGGAAAGCGTTAGGGTTAGGGTTAGGGGTTAGGTTTAGGGTTAGGGTTAGGGTTATGGTTAGGGTTAGGTTTTAGGGTTAGGTTTAGATTTAGGGTAATGGTTAGGGTTAAGGGTTAGGGTTAAGGGTTAGGGTTAGGTTTAGGGTTAGGGGTTAGGGTTAGGGTAAGGGTTAGGGTTAGGGTTAGGTGTTAGGGTTAGGGATTAGGGTTAGGGTTAGGGTTGGGGTTAGGTTTAGGGTTCGGGTTAGGGTTAGGGGTTAGGATTAGGGTTAGGGGTTAGGGTTAGGGGTTAGGGTTAGTGTTAGTGTTAGGTGTTAGGGTTAGGGGTTAGGGTTAGGGTTAGTGTTACGTGTTAGGGTTAGGGTTAGGGTTAGGGGTTAGGGTAAGGTTTAGGTGTTAGGGTTAGAGCTAGAGCTATGGTTAGGGTTAGGTTTAGGGCTAGGGCTAGGATTAGGGTTAGGGTTAGGGTAAGGGTTAGCGTTAGGGTTAGGGGTTAGGTTTAGTGTTAGGCTTAGGGCATTAGGTTTAGGGTTAGGGCATTAAGGTTAGGGCATTAGGGTTAGGGTTAGGGTTAGGGGTTAGGGGTTAGGGTTAGGGTTAGGGTTAGGGTTAGGGTTAGGGGTTAGTGTTAGGGTTAGGGTTAGGGGTTAGGTTTAGGGGTTAGGGTTAGGGTTGGGGTTAGGGTTAGGGGTTAGGGTTAGGGTTAGGGTTAGGGGTTAGGGTTAGGGGTTAGGGTTAGAGTTATGGGTTAGGGTTAGGGGTTAAGGTTAGGGGTTAGGGTTAGGGTTAGGGTAAGGGTTAGGGGTTAGGGTTAGGGGTTAGGGTTAGGGTTAGCGTTAGGGTTAGGTGTTAGGGTTAGGGTTAGGGATAGGGGTTAGGGGTTAGGTTTAGGGGTAAGGGTTAGGGTTGGGGTTAGGGGTTAGGTTTAGGGTTAGTGTTAGGGTTATGGTTAGGGTTAGGGGTTAGGGTTAGCTTTAGGGTTAGGGTAATGGTTAGGGTTAAGGGTTAGGGTTAAGGGTTAGGGTTAGGGGTTAGGGGTTAGGTTTAGGGTAAGGGTTAGGGTTAGGGTTAGGTGTTAGGGTTAGGGGTTAGCGTTGGGGTTAGGGTTAGGGGTTAGGGTTAGGGTTAGGTGTTAGGGTTAGGGTTAGGGTTAGGGTTAGGGGTAGGGTTAGGGATAGGGTTAGGGTAAGGGTTTGGGGATAGGGGTTAGGGTTAGGGTTAGGGGTTAGGGGTTAGGGTTAGGGTTAGGGTTAGGGGTTAGGGTTAGGGTTAGGGTTAGGGGTTAGGGTTAGGGTTAGGGCTAGGGTTAGGATTAGGGGTTAGGGTATTAGGGTTAGGGTTAGGGTATTAGTGTTAGGGTTAGGGTATTAGGGTTAGGGTTACGGTTAGGGTTAGGGTTAGGGTTAGGGTTAGGGGTTAGGGTTAGGGTAAGGGTTAGGGTTAGGGGTTAGTGGTTAGGGTTAGGGTTAGGGTTAGGGGTTAGGGGTTAGGGTTAGGGTTAGCGTTAGGGGTTACGGGTTAGGGTTAGGGTTAGGGTTAGGTTTAAGATTAGGGGTTAGGGTTAGTGTATTAGGGTCAGGGTTAGGGTATTAGGGTTAGGGTTAGGGTTAGGGTATTAGGGTTAGGGTTAGGGTTAGGGTTAGGGGTTAGGGTTAGGGTTAGGGGTTAGGGTTAGGGTTAGGGGTTAGGGTTAGTGTTAGGGTTCGGGTAAGGCGTTAGGGTTAGGGGTTAGGGTTGGGGTTAGGGTTTAGGGGATAGGGTTAGGGTTAGGGTTCGGGTTCGGGTTCGGGTTAGGGTTAGGGTTAGGGTTAGGGGTTAGGGTTAGGGTTAGTGTTAGGGGTTAGGGTTAGGGTTAGGGTTAGGTCTAGGGCTATGATTAGGTCTAGGTCTAGGGTTAGGTTTAGGGTTAGGGCTAGGGTTATGGTTAGGGTGAGGGTTAGGTTAAAGGTTAGGGTTAGGGAGCATGAGGGTTTGGGTTAGGGTTAGGGTTAGGGTTAGGGTTAGGCCCCGCATTAGGGTTAGGGTTAGGGTTAGGGTTAGGGGTTAGGGTTAGGGTTAGGGTTAAGGTTCGGGAGGGTTTGGGTTAGGGTAAGGGGTTTGGGGTTAGGGGTTATGGTTAGGGGTTAGGGTTAGGGTTAG